>JAEUBB010000280.1:18039-35818 GCA_018257885.1 Parmelia sp. 050094
AATATGCTTTCTAGAGAGTTTCAACCAAGCAGACATCACATGTCAGTATCCGGCTCAAAGATACGTTTCAGGGTTGCCATCTGTCTAACATTTCTACAAGGGAGTTTTGTCCAACCAGCCCTGTGGACGTCAGCGGAACCATCCATCGGTGTCGTGTCTGCCTGCATCCCCAGCTTACGGCCCCTCTTTACCAAATTGCTCTGGGGACGCTCATACCGCCCAGAGATGCTCTCCGGTTCTTCTTCCAACGGCAGTACCAGGAGGTTTGAACGCCTCGACGATTCCTTCAACGGCAGCAAATGGACGAACAATGTGATAATAAAGCGAGATGACGATGACGAGGACTATGAACTTGGAGAGCGGAAGCGGAGGAGTCAACCCCCGGAGAATGGCATCAGAGTGAGGACGACGGTGACTGTGACGGAGGGGGTGGACTGGCAGGATGATTTGTTTTGAGTGGGGGACTTTGATGTGACGATTATGATGGATGTCGATGCCTTGTACTTGTAGAACTTCAGAAGTATCTAATCAAAGGTACGTCACGCACGCCCGATACCGGAAACGGAGACCTCTGTCTCCATCGCCGCACGGAACGAATAGTTCGCGACAGAAAGTCTGTACCATATATACTCATGAATCAAATACGCAGAGAGAGAGGAAATGATGCTACACCGTCGCTCGACGAGCCGGACAGCGGCAACTCGTCCCATCCTGATCCTGGCCAAGTCGTCCAGCCCGCCCTTGAAAGCGAGACCCATACACGCCATCATTGGCCAGCTGCATGCCGGCAACACAGGAAACAAGCGGTCGGGTACTCCAAGCTCGTGCTCATCGGGCACTCCTTTGGCTCTCTCACGGGCGCCAGGCTGGCTCAACAGTATCCGATAGATATGGCTGGCTTTATACTCACGGGCTGCTCTCATGATCTGAATGACAATGTCGTCTTGCTGAACACGCCGTACAGTGGTCTGTACCAAATGTCCTGGACGCCAAGCCTTGTGTATAACGTCTAAAAGGCAGGATAACCACCTTAATTCAAGGTTAAGATAAGCCTTGAAAGTACTGAAGTGCAGTTTTACAAGGGTAAAACCCCTTGAATATATCTAAACTGTTTTCCTACGGCCTGGAATTATAAGACTCATTCTTACTTACTTTGATTAAACGTTAAAATTATACTTAAAAAAAAAGGGAAAATCCCGTAAATCCATCTAAACTGTTTTCCTAGGGCCCGGAATTATAAGACTCTTTCTCACTCACGAACCATTTTTGTCCAGGACTACTTTTGGTGCAGACCCTCACAGATATCCAGGTAGTTGACCTCTCCTTCGGATTTTCAGTACTGCAATAATAGTCTAAAAAAGTAATTACACCTTGACTACCCTTTACCCGTCGCTACTGATCCGTGAAAGACCCAAGATGCCAGGTCGAGCAGGTCGAAAACGCACTCGCGACCCGCTCTACCATTGGAACCACACCGCCAGTACCAAGCCCGAAGCCCGAAATCTAGCCACACAACTTGATTTAGATTTACCACAAGTCACACCGTTGGGTTCATAAGTGAAGAATACGTTGACGGTGACACATTTGCTCCGGGTGTGAAGAAGGGTCAATCTTCGCACCTTCAATCGTACAGCCAAGCGAAGCAACACTCAACCGCAACGGGGACAAATATCGTGACGGCCGCTATTTGACCAAACGTCCACTGGCCGTCCGAGTCATCATTTCCCGCATTCCGAGCCACCTGTTGTTGGAAACTCCGCAGCCTGAAGATAGTCCACAGTTGGCTTATCGCGATGATGGGTATCGCAACGAATAGCACGATCGGTAGCAGAGACACCTGAGAGCGCCTTTTGGACAATAAGCCGCGGACTCCTTTCACCAGGCGTGAATCCTTGTGGTGCCGTTGCAACGCAAGCCAGATGATCTTGGTCAATGCCAAAAGAATCACAAAAATGGATCCCAACACGCTGAAGATATCCATCGCAAGAGTTTCCAGATCAGACACTGCATCAACGCTAGCATGAACCTAACTCCACACTCGCAAAATCGCACATACTGTTTTCACACACTTAGACTCAATATTATTACTAAAACTCCCTTACGAATTATAAAACTAATCAGGCGCTACAATTCTATACCGGTTTAAATACTTAGTCTTATTATACTCGCTAATACGACATAAAATTAGCCTTTTATAGTAGTAAATAATAATAATAACGCGCTCTAAATATTATAAATTATATTATATATCTTTATATAGTATAAAATTTAATAATTTATAAAGATAAATCTATTAAAAAAAGTAAATATTATATATATTTATAATTTAATTTTAGATTTTCTTAAGATAATCGATTTATTAATATTATTAAAAAATACGTTAATAGTAGCTAAAGATATTAAACTTTATATTAATATTCGCGATATTAAGAATCTCTATAGAATATTAAAAAAAAATATTATTATTTAAAATTTATAAAAAATTTTTAAATATTAATATTTTAAATAATAATAAGTTATTATTTTTTTTTAATATTTATTAGTTCTATTAGTAACTAGTACTACTAACTCTTTTTTAATAATTTTAATTATAAAGATAGATTTATAAGTATAAGTATATATAAAATTAGCTATTTTAAAAATCTTTTAAAGTCTTATTTTAATAGAGTTAAAAAAGAGAGTATAAGTAATAGTTAACTATATCTTTAATTTTATTAATATTTATATAATAGATTCTAAATAATTAAAAAGTAGAAATCTCGAGCTATATATATATATAATATTAGATAAAGAAAGACTTAAATATAATAAAAATTATTAAATTAAAGTTTATAATTTTAATATTTATATTCTATAAGATAGTTATATTATAATAATATATAATATACTTATTATTATAATAAAAATAGAATTAAAAGATCTCTCTAATTCTCTTTTTATAAAAAATAATAGTAAATTTATTAAGATAACTATTATTTATATTTAGTAACTTCTTAATAAAAAGAAGATAAAGTAAAAGTTAAAAATCTTTCTTATAATTACTTTTATATCTTTTTAAAATATAAATAGAGTTATAGATTAAGGGCTTATATAAATTAATTAATATAATAGCTATAAATTTTATAAGCTAAAATATAAATTACTATAATACTATAATTATCTATAATATAAATATAAAGAAACTTAATATTATAAACTAGCTAAGTATATATACTATACTAAGCCTTATAAGAAAATTAAATATACTAAAAAAAAAAATATATTAAAGTATTATTATATTAATTATAATAGTATTTATATAGTATATAATTAAAACTATAATATAAAGATTTAAAAATTTAAAAGAATAGAATATACTAAAAGATATTATTTTTAAAGATATTTTAAAGATTTATTATTCTTTAAAAAGATTTTTTAAGAGAAATTCGTCTTAAGATTAACTAATCTAGAACTTAAAAAAATAGTAAATAAATTTTTAAAAAAAGTAATAAAAAATACTAACTTTATAATTTTTATAAAAAGAAATAAAGATATAATAAAGATCTCTATATTAATAAATAATTTCTCTTTAATAATTATTAATATAAATAAATATAGTAACGCGTTTTTAATTAATACTTCTATATCTTTCTTAATAAGTAATATAATAATTAATATATATAGAGATTTTTAGAAAAATACTCTCTTAATATCTATCTTTAAAGTTATAGTAGATATAGTAATAAATATAGAGAAGTTATAATTTTAAATCTAAATAAAGTCTATTTAACTATTATTAATAAATATAATAATAATAATAAAGATCTTTTTTAATAAAGTAGAAAATCTAAATAACTATATAATAATATCTCTAAAGATAATATCTTTAGAGAAAATAATTTTTAAAATAAAAACTCTTAAATTAAAAGTCTTTAAACTAAAAGTATTTAAGTTAATAGTCTCTAAATTAATAATTATAATTTAAGTACTTTATTAAAAAAAAGTAACTTTTCTAATTATAAAGTCTCTTTTAAAAAAAAGCTTAAAAAGATAAAGAGCTTAAAATAGAAATAAGATAATTATTATTATAAGCTTAAATAGATTATTAAAGAGATTAAAAATCTTAATTAATAAATTTAAAAAGATAAATATAAAGAAATCTCTTAAATAGAATACTTAAAACTATATTAAGAAATTTAATAATAAAAAACTATTTCTCTCTTTATTAAAAATATATTTATTTAATAAAGATAAAGATAATTTTTTAAATAACTTCTATAATATCTTTATTAAAAGTATTAAACGCGAGTAACTTAAAAATCTTATAAAAAGCTTAGCTCTTAGTAATATAATATAATATTACTAACTCTAAACTACTTATTAATAAACTCTTTTAAAGCTAAGAGATTAAGATAAAGAATATTATTATTATTTAAGAACTATATTAAAACTTACTTAATAATTAGATATATAACTTAATATAGACTTAAAATAACTTTAAATATATATTTAATTTTATAAAGAAGCGTTATAAAAGATTTTAAATAGCTATATATATTAGTAAATAAATTTTAAGATTAAAATAATAAATTACTTATTAAAGTCGCTATATTTATACTATATATTTAGATATAAATAGAAAAATACTATATATCTATAATATATATAATTATCTAAGATATAATAAAGAGCTAGAAAAGATTAGTAAAGTTATTTTTTAAAGATAAAAGAATAAATTAAATATAGAGTATTTTTTAATTAAAGACTTTAATTACTATAGCTCTTAGTAAAAAGATAATAATACTTAAATAAAATTAATTAAAAAGATTAAAAAGCTTTATAAACTAATAGATATATATAATTTAAAACTTTTATTTAAAAAAGACTTTATTATAAGATATTAAGAAGAATAGTATTCTAGTATCTTAAATCTAATATTTAGAATAGAGTTAATTAAGTTAAACTTAATCTAGTATTAAGTATATTTTATAAAAAAAGTACTTAATAAAGAATTTAATTATCTATTAATAAAAATAATTTTTAACTTTAAATAAATATTAGTTAAAAAATTAAAGAGAAGACTATAGTTTAAAATAAATTATAATAAGCTTAAAAAAATCTTTCTAAATTATACTCTAAGTATCTTTATAGTAAAAAACCTAACTAAGCTAATTATTAACTACTTTATAAAGTCGATTATTATAGTTCTAAATATTATAATAGATAAGTTAATATTATAGATAAGACTCTTTAAATTTTCTTATATTAACTTTAAAAGAGTAATCTAATAAATAATAAATTATAAAAATAATTTTAAAGAAAAATTATATTAAAGACTTAATTATATAGCTACTATTTTATAAATATCTTAATAATAATTTAAAGAATATAACTTTACTAGAAGAGTAGCTAAGTTACTTATAAAATATAATATTTAGAATAACTATTAATATAAGATTATTAAGGCTAATAATAATATAAGAAAGATATAAAAGCTAGTAAGATAAATAAAATATTAAAATATTTTAAAAGTAGTCTTTATTTCGCTAATATAAAGACTAAATAATAGAAGAATAGTATATCTTTTTTAAAAAAAAGTATAAATTTTTATTAAGATTTTTTTTTTATTATCTTCTAAAGTTAATTTAAGAAATATTATTGGCTTTAAGTATTTAAAGGCTATTAAGCTTTTTATAATTACGATATAAGAAGTTACTAATATAATTAAAAATATATTAAATAATAAAGCTTTAAGAAAATTAGAAATTTTAAATAAGATATTTAGATATATTATTATAGTTCTTATTTTATTATTAATTTAACTATTTAATATCTATTTTAAAGCTTACTACTACTCGATAATATTTAGAAAATTAGTTATAATAGTACTAAAGAAAGTAGATAAAAAAGATTATATTTAATTTAAATTATAGCGCTCTATTATTCTTCTATATATTATAGATAAAGCTCTAGAATTAATACTAGTATTAAGATTTAATTATATAGTTAAGACTTATAATCTTCTACTCGATACTTACTATAGAGGAAGGCGTATAAGGTTATTAAATATAATAATATATATATTAATAAAAAGAATCTATATAGTTTAAAAGAGAAATAAAATTATTATAACTCTATTTTTAAATATCTTAAGAATATTTAATAACGTCTCTTATAAAAGGCTATTATATAATTTAAAGAAGAGATATATTTTTATAAATATAGTAGATTATCTTACTAGCTTTATTAATAAATAGAGTATTAAACTATATCTTTTAAATTAAAGTATTAAATAGAATATAAAGATAAAGATTTTATAAAGCTTATTTTTATTCTTAATTCTATATCTCTTTTATAATATAAATTTAATAAACTCGCTAATAATAATAGACTTCTAAGTAGCGAGTTATATTAATAATATTATAATACTTAAGATAATAAAGATATTTAAAAAAAATTATATAGTATTTAAAGTTAACTATTAAGTTATATTAAACTAAGTTTAAAAGTACGTCTTAATCTTCACTTTAGTAAAGTATTAACTTATATACTTTACTAAAAAGAAAGAAGAATAAGAAGATTTATAAGTTATTATCTAAATTATTACTCTATCTAATAAAAGTAAGCTAGTATTTAAAGAGTTAGTTAAATATCTAGAAATACTCTTTAATAACGCTTTAATATAGATTAATTAAATAGAATATCTAGAAAATATTACTATTATAAGACTTAAAGTAATTACTTTTTTTATAAAAAGTAGCTAAAAAGTCTCTATAATAGATCTTATTTATATTTATAATATATATATTCTTTTACTAATATTATACGCGGCCTTAATATAGCTTCTAAATAAGAAATAAGAAAACTAAAAAGAGAGTAAAAGAATATAAAGAAAGCTTTATATAATTTAGAAAAAAATCGCTAAAATTATCTTTAAGAATAATATTAAAATATTAAATAAAGCCTTTAATATAAAAATAGACTTTATATTTATTAAACTTTAAATAAAGCTTATTATAAGATAAGTAACTTTAAAAATAATAATAAAGCTTTATAGTATCTTAATAATTAACTATCTAAAATATTAAGTTTAAGATAGAATAATATTAAAAACGCTATTAAAATAAATTTTTAAAGATATTAATATAAGTTAATTAGAAATATAATCTTCTTTTATTAGATCGCTATAATAATACTCTATCTAAATAATTATAAAGGCGGAACTTAATACTCTTATTATTTATAAGAGATTATAAGTTAAAAAACTCGCTTTAATTTATTATATAAATAGCTTAAAAATTAAAGATTATATTAAATATATAATAATAAACCTAAGAATAGAGATATAATAAGAAAGATATATAGATAAGCTCTATAATTATATAATATATATCTTTAAAGTAATAGAAATACTTCTTACTTTAAAGCTAATATTAGATAAGATTTAGATATACTTTAAACTTTTAATTATTATTTTTATAGATAACTAAGTAGTAATCTAATTAATTATTAATTTAAAGTATAAGTTAAAGTAATTCGCCCTTAAATAAATATATAATATTATATATAAATTTAAAATAGAAATCTCTATTTACTAAATTTTAACTTATATTAAAGTCTTAAATAATAAAATAGTAAATAAGAGAGTAAAAAAGATAATAAGATTAAATCTAATTAAGACTAAATATAAGTAATAGAATATAATATCTTAATTACTTAGTATTTTTAGCGATAAGATTAGAAGAAAGACTTAAAAAGAATAGAAAGCTCTTTAAATAGATAGTATTTATAAAAGAACTTTAAAAAGAATTAAAAAAAATCTAAAATCTATAAAAGTTACTCTTATAAAATATATTAAATTAATTAAAGAATAATTTATAATTCTTTTTTAACTTAGAATAGAGAAAATTACTTTAAATAACTTTCTTTATATTATTAAATAAGTTAATTTCTTAAAGTACTTATATAGAGAGTCTTATTAAATAATTAACTATATACTATTAATATATTCTAGGTTTAAGAAATTACGATATATAATACTTTAGTAAAATAGATTTAAATCTCGAAATATAAAGATTCTCTTAAAAAATAAAGTATTTACTAAATACGCCGCTATTTTTATAATAGAGATAGAGTTATTAACTTAATATTAAAATCTATTAATAGTTTAAGATCTTATAAATTTTTAAATTTAGACTTAGAGTACTTAGTATTAAGTAGAGAAATTTTAATACTTAACTATATATATACTTTTATAAGAAGGAGTATAGAATCTATATATAATTAATTCTTTTAATTATATTAAAAAAGATAGACTAAAAAGCTCTATTTATAGATAAAAAATTAAGAGATTTAAAATTAAAATCTATATAATAATTAATTAAAGAATAAGAGAATAAAAGAGAGAATAGAGAAACTAGAAAAAAGAATAATAAAAAAATAATAGTTAAGATTAAAGTTATTTTTAAAGAAAAGTTATATAGATTAGCGCTTTATAAATTTAAAAAAAAGAATTCTTATTAAAATAATAAAAAGCTAATATATAAAAAATAAAAATATATATAAAATAATTTTAATTATACTTAACTATATCTTCTACTATACTCTAAATAAAATTATCTCTAAGTAATAATAGTAATTATAATATATATAGATTAAAGAGATATTCTTATTATTATTTTAATTAAAGATTTAATTTAATATAATTATTTATTATCTTTTTAATAAAACTTTTAAATTAAAATCTATTTAATACTAATAATATTTTTCTCTAGATTTAAAGAGAAGTAAGTTTAAAGATATAATAAAGAAGCTAAGTATAGCTTAATTATAAATCTTTAAGATACTCTTTTAAATCTATATAGTATTATTAACTATATTACTTTAATAGAATAGCTAAATACTTATACTAGATTTTATATTAAATATCTTTATTTTAATATAATTATCTTTATTTAAGATAAGAATTATTTAGAATAATATATTTTAATATTAAATAAATTTCTTTTTATAATCTCTATTCTTAAATTTTAAGAAATTATAGATATAGCTTTTAAGAAATATATATTATAGTATCTAATAGCTATTATCTAAATACTAATTATATAAAAAAGATAAAAATAATAACTAATTCTTATATTAAGATATAGTAATATAGATAGAGTTTAAATAATCTTTATAAAGAAGTATAAAGTATTAAAAGATAAGACTCTTAATATAATAGAACTTATATATATAATAAACTAGCTTTATAATATTATAGAAGATAATAAATTAATATATTTATTAAATATTAAAACTATAGAAATATAAATTCTCTTAAGTATAATTATTTATATTAGAATTACGTACTAGCTAGACGATATATTAGAGAATTATTATTTATAAGAAATAGAATATTATATTTCTTTATATATAAAAGTTCTTAGAAAATATAAATTACTATTCTTAAAAGAGAAAATATAGAAAAGCTTTAAATCTTAAAGTTTATAAATATATTAAAAGTTCTATAGCTTCTTTTTATAATAAATTAATTATTTAATTAAAATACTTATCTTTTATAAAGACTTTAAAGAGTACTTAATTAAATAGATAAGCTTTTTTTTTAAAATTATACTCGTTAAAAACTAAATTATATATTTACTTAAACTTTCTATAAATAGATTATAACTCTTAAAGCTACTAGACTAGCTAGAGACTTCGTAGATAAGTAATAAATATTAAGATAATATATAAAAAATAAAATAAATAATGCGTTAAAAAGTAAATAAATAATATAATAGAGAATAAATATAGAGTAAATAAGCTTTAAAGAACTATCTATTAAGTCGCTAAATTATTAGAACTTTAGAGTTAAATAGCTTCTTACTTTCTTTTCTTAATTAATATACTATATAGTTTAAAATAATTTCTTATTATTATTTAATTAATATATATATTACTTATTTTTAAATCTACTTTAAGTTTTAATTATTTCTTTATCTCTAATAAATATATCTACTATTATTAGTCTATCTATAATTAGTAAGTACGGAGTTATATCTCTAGATACTTAAATAGACGAGAAAGCGTATAATAAGAGTATATATTAAGAACTAATAGATTAAGTACTAGTAGTAATATTTAGAATAAAGATTAATATAAATATTTACTTTAGAATAATAATATTTTAAAACTTATAGTTATAAAAAAGAATATTTATAAGCGACTAGAAAAATATAGTTTATTAGCTCTAAATTAGTATTTTTAAGATTAATAATTATTATATCTTTTTAAAAAATTATAAGATTTATAGAGAAGATAATTTTTATATTTAATATTAAATTATTAGCTTTATTTATAATAATTATATAAAAGCCTAATATTTACTATTATATAATAATAAAGTAAGTATCTTAATTAACTTTATAACTAAATTATTAATAAAATATATATTAATTCTTTTATACGCGCTAATATAATTAGCTATAAATAAAAATTATATAGATAAATAATTAATTCTCTTAATCTAATATAAAAATATATATATAGTCTTTAAAATATCTTATTTAGTATTTCTCTATAATTATAATACTAGTAATATTCTTAATTAAGCTATAATATAGTTTATATATATTTTTAAAGATAATTAATCTCTTATATTTCTTAATATAGAGCTTAGAGTTAACTTAATAAATATAAATAATATATTTATAAAACTTTATTAGATACTTTTAATTAATTTTTAATATAATAAATATCTAGATTAAAGAAAAGCTTTAAATAAAGAGTCTATAATAGTATAAGTATTAGCGAGTATTTTAAAAAATAGTATACTTTATAGAGCTTTAAACTTATTATTATAAGTACTAGATACTTATATTCTTAAAAAATTAAAATAAGTCTAAAGTCTTATAAATAAAAGAATTATTAAACGAGTATAATAAATTTAATTTAAGCGATTTATTTTTTAAGATATTTAATACTTTCTTTTAAAACTCTAAGAAATTATTTAGAATTAAGGGCTTATTAATATATTAAAGAATCTTTAGTTTTAAGGGCTTAATAATTATTATATAGAGAGGTTAAACCCTAAAATAGATAGTTTTAAATAGTATAAATATTTATCTCGAGATTAAGAATCCTGAGGAACGATACTTTTAGCTAAATCTTAGACGCCTGTGAAGCCCTCTGCGGGTATACCCGTATGGTGTCCAGTATGATATAATCAATCAATTAATCAATCAATCAACGCTAGCATTACAAGCTTTCTCAATGAGTTTCCAGCCTGGTGGTGTAATCATATAATAACTAACCGCACCTGGTCCATATGTCTCCATCACTCTGCTCAGGAAGGGATACATGACAGTAACCAACACAGTGCGAATAAGAGAAATCTCAACTGCTCCTTGCGATCTTTGCTTTTCTGACCCTCTAGCGTGGCGGCCTGTTCCGGTTGCGGCTCCCGAAGCAGTTCGGGATTGAATGCCACATACATAGGTGGGAGGATGGTCAACAGCGAGACCGCCCAGGTGATCTTAGCGGTGCTGTCCCCCATATTGCTGGCATTGATCCCGAAGTCAATGCGGGCGAGTACGACGATACAGGCGAGCTGGATGGAAAACGTGAAGAAGACGGCACAGTCGTAGAAAGAGCTGCAGCCCCGTCTGACCACCAAGATTCCTCGATTGAACAATTCCGGGTGAGCTCTCTTTCGATTACTTTTGATGCATAGGAGGAGGATGTACAGGGTGGAAACGAGGATCAAGCCAACTACATTCTCGATTATGTAGCCAGCAATCATCTTCAAATTGTCAGAGTAAAGTAAGCAGCGTTTCGTTCATCAAAGAAAGTATTGCGTACCCCAACGCCAGAAATGTCTGGATTGCCTGAACCCCACAGAGCGTTGCATATCTCAGCCTTGC
The DNA here is from genome assembly GCA_018257885.1 of Parmelia sp. 050094. Lineage (NCBI taxonomy): Eukaryota > Fungi > Ascomycota > Lecanoromycetes > Lecanorales > Parmeliaceae > Parmelia > Parmelia sp. 050094. Next base: position 29,922 of record JAEUBB010000280.1, read on the forward strand.
ACTGGCTGACGAGAGTGAAGTTGTCAGCGGTGGCATTCCTGATCGCGGCGATATAATTCGGAAATTTTGTTCTGGAGACAAGACTGTGACAATCGATTGACGGGCTGTTCGCCATTGCGGATTGATGGACGGATGTATAATAATGAGGAGTTGTCGTCGATACCCATCAGTGCAGAGGAGCGTTCAGGCTATACTTTCCAAGACTGAGATCAGCAGATATGCAAGTTCTCAGCCTCACTGCGACTATCACCCTGCCGCACTGAATCAAGGCCTGATCCATCTTCAGCCTTGCTCACTTTATAAAAACATGGTGGGGCAAGCTTTCATCTTCAATGTCATCCAAATATTCCCTTCCATCTCATTACAAAGGGAGCCAACCTCGTGAAGGCTGAGCAACCAGGTCGTCGCATTTATCGGCAGCATTAAGAGCCAAGAAATCGAGATGGACACCACTGTTGATGACCAGCCGCAATCCTCGAACACCTTAACGTCATTACCTTTAACCCCCTCTGGATTTATCACCAGCGCTGTCAATAGTACAACATCGACCACGACTTCCTTTTCGAGCTTAACCGCAACAATCGTTCCTACATCTAGCAACTCATTCGGTATCCCACCCCCTGATAATGCGGCCTCTGCTTCGGCCTCTGCTTCGGCCTCTGTTATTGAACCTACGTCCCCTGCGCCTACGTCTTCAAATCCGGGGGGGAATGTTGCCACAGGTGAGCCTTGGGACAACATAGCAAACTCGTCAACAGCGTTAACGAACACGAACAAGGGTTGACACCAGGTGAAGATGTTGGCATCGCTATTGGAGTAGCAGCAGGAGTTGCAGTAATCGTCTGGTGGTAAGAAGATCATCGTTCGAGGCACTAACGTGAAGAGTGCACGCTGAAGAAACAGGTTGTGGCCACAAAGACGGAAGTTCAAAGCCAAGCAGAAGATAAAAGAGAAAACCAGCGCTCGAGAGTCCCAATAGGCTCTGCGCCTGGATTGGAAGAGGGAAAAGCGAGCATATCAGCAAGGTCCTTGACGTGGGATATTCTATTCATATGTGATAGGCAATGCTGCGTATCGATTCGATGCCACAAATCTCCGAGCAAGAGTTCTCTGACAAACCTCATCGTTTGGGCCGAGGCGTTCGGATATTGATTGAAGATCCCAGGAAATAGACTCTGTTGAACGGTACATATCATTCGCACTGCTCCTCGGGTCCTCTGTAAGCCACATCTGCGAAGCCGATCCAGTGCCAGTTGGTCACCGAGATTGGGAATCGAGGAAGAAGACATGGAAGCCCGTCTGCGCTGTAGAGAGCTTTGGGACACTTCAATTCCGCCGTATATATGCAAGGAATCCAAGGCGCACGAGGCTGCCTGTATGAGGCTGCCTGCATGAGCCTACATCATCAGACTGTCCCCATTGGACGCATGTACACACGTACTCAGCCTTGGGAGGCCCCCGCGATCCTGCAGCCTTCTTACTCACCGTCTGCCTCACTTCACCCCCTCTCTCCTTCCCCTCCTTCCCCTCGTACAACTCTCAACTCTGACTTTGAATCTCAGCTTGCCACTGTCGACACAACGGTATTGCCATCTCATTGCCACTCAACGTCCCTCTGCAGTATCCCCCAAACTTCTCAATCAGCCTCTCACCACCCACCTTACCCCACCATGCATCTCACCAAGCTCATCCCCCTCGCCGCCATCACCACCACCACTCTAGCCGGCCCCGCCGCCTATGGCGTCTGCCAAGCCGGCTGCGCAAGCGTCGCTGTAGCCTGCTACGCAGGCGCCGGAGCCGTCATGGGCGTGACGTGTGGAGCTGCCGCTCCCCCAGCAGTGCTGGCTTGTAACAGCGCTTACGGGACTTGCCAAGCTGCATGCTGGGCTGCTTTGGCTTTGCCTACCGTTTGATTTGAGGGTAGGAGTAGCGGACAGCAAGGTAAGGTGATTTGAAGCTGAGGAGAAGCCTCGTCTGACTGGTCTGGAGGGTCATTTATCTCCTTATCTGGATTATGCAACGGGCTCGTCGGCTGTGGACGATGGTATGAGTTGTTGATGAATTTCATGGCCGGATGTGCAAGTCATCCAGGGAGATTGAGCTGGTTAAGTTAGTAATTAGGTGAATTTTCAAAAACTGCAGTGTCGGCATGTCTGGAGCAGGAGCAGACAGCTTCAATCCATGCCCTTGAAGGCCATTACATTCTTCTGTCCTCCGCTCTGGTTGGTACCTTTATTCCGCCTTCTCTTCTTTTTCTTCCTCTTCTTTTGCTCCTCGTCACTACTCTCGTGCCCACCCTCTTCACTTGCATCCTCATCACTGCCAAAACCGTTGACCCTCTTGCGATCCGTAGCCCCTAATCCCTCATCTTCATCATCTTCCTCCTCTCCACCATCCACCCTACTACTATCCTCCCAAACCTTGACAACCTGCCCACCCCCACTGATCATCCTTCCCCCAACCTCAAAGCCCAACTGCAGCACACCCTCCACCTCATCATGTCTGACTTCCGCCTCATGAAGCACCTTCGGCCTTTTCTTGCCCACATCTACAAATCTAACGCACCCATCATCCATCCCCACCGCCACCATTGGGTTCTCCCCCACAGCAGCCAGCACATCGGCACTAGCCCCCTTCCCCGCCACCGCAACGGTCTGTTCATTATCATCCCATGACCCCACCTGCCATATCCTGAGGACTCCCTTCTCACCCCCAATCACCAGGCTTTTGTCCACGATGCAAGAGCTCAGAAGCTCCTCTCCCTGATCTTCGCTTTTGACCAACACACCCTGTCGGATATCCATTATCGCCACGGTACTGCCGCCCGTGGTAGCCCATTGTCTGCTGAGTCCGCTTGTCGAGTTTTCACCTGGCGGCAGCGGTGTGATGGAGGAGACGTAGTCGTCGTGTGGATGGTACGTCTGCTGAGGCTTGGAAGATGTAAAAGTGGAGTCGGCGCGGAGGTCATAGAGGTAGAGGGCGGAGGAGTCGGTAGCGAGAAGGAGGGTTTGCGGCGACTGGGCATGGAGGACGGAGGTGGGATCAATTGAATCACTAGAACAGCCGCACCGACGTATTAGCGAATCCCATCCAAAGCGCCTCGTCTACAAAACCCGTGGGATCGCAGAATATACTTATGCAGCGGCACGGCAATCTTGCTCGCAACCCGCCCCGTCTCAGTCGCCGCAACCTTGACGATCCCGTCCGTCCCCGCGGAAAACAGCTGCTCTCCGTCATGGTTGAAGCATAAGCTGCGACAGCTCCCCTTGTGGCGACGTGTGCGCCATGCGATTTCGATTGTGCTGTTGCGAGCTTCGTCGGGGTCTGAGGAGGGGAGGCGCTGGAGTTGGAGGTGGCCTGAAGCGAGGCCTAGAGCGAGGAGAGGAGAGGTGGGATGGATGGCTTGGGCGAATAGGTCGGAGCGGATGGGGTAGGTGCAGATCGAGTTGAACATTGGAGGAGGATGGAGTTGTTTACTTGTAATTCTAGGCTAAAGTATGCTGGGCCTGGGCCAGTAATTCGTGGGTCGTAATACTAATGATATCAAGCTACAGTAATATGCTACGTTCTGGATCAAATACATGCTCTGCTTCTCACACATCGACTCGCCCATTCCATAGCTACTTCTTTGTCTTTGCCTTCTTCGTAACCCTAGTCTCCTCGGCAGCCGCCCTCTTCTTTCTCTTGCCTCCTTTCACGGATGTGGAAGGCTCCTCGTCTGCCTCTTCCTCTTCCTCTCTAGGTGGTTGGTAAATGTCCTTCCCCCTGGTAGACTTTCTTGTAGGCTCGATCTTTCTATCGATTTTGGCGGCCTTTGTCTTCAGCTTGGGCTTCTTCCTGGGCGATTCGATTTCTTCATCTTCTGACTCATCCTCATTTGACGGTTGAAATGTATCGTTCTTGCGCTTCAATGTTTTGCGATTTATTGCCTTGCTGGCCTTTGCGAGCTCAACCGTGTCCGTATCTCCTAATTCGTCCTGCTGGCTCTCTAAGGAAGCAGCTTTAGCCAAAGCTTTCCCTTTTCCCTTCTTTCCCTTGCTAATCACTCCTTCTTTCGGCCCCTCTTGTGCCTGCGGCTTGACAGCGTTGCGACTGCTGTTTAGCTTCTTCCTTTCGGCTTTTGCTTCTGCCGGGCTGAAGAGCAAGAATTCCGATACGCTGGTCTCGCATTTTTCCGCGTGCTTAGTTTTAGCCTGTAGCAGAGATTAGCGCTGGCTTCGAGTCACACGGATAGAGTCTCACATGAGCACTCAATTTATCCACGCTCTTTAAGCAGATATTGCAGTATCGTAATTTCTTGGGAGCTTCACGTTGACCTGGGTGTTTGGAATTTTCTTCCACCTCCGTCTCCGGCTCCAGCTCTTCGGTTTGCAACCCTTGATCGGGACCTGAAGCAACCTTTAACCGCCTTTCGAGCTCTAGAACCTGGTTTTGCAACGAATCACGCTCCTCTGTTATATGTAGAAGGTCTTCTTGTAATCGGTCCCGCTCGATGACTGCAGCTTGGAGGTGCGAAACTTGTTGCTGTAGCTGATCACGCTCCGTTACCGCGTCTTCGGTATCCCTGGCCTCTTCTAATAGTTGATTACGCTCCATTTCGATCTTTGCATTATCGCGATGGAAGGACTCATGCTCCTCCTCTTGCTATTTTCTTTTAGTCGCTATTTTCATGACAAGAACACTAATGCTTACCTCGGCTGTCAGGGCATACATATTCGTATAGCAATATTGATGTTCACACATTCCCTCTTCAGAGTGTTCTTCTTCGATGTGTAATTTCAGGTGTTCCCAAATATCCTAAAAGCCATCAGTAAGTAGCTTGCAAGTCGTGATTCGAGAGCTTACTTCATAGGTTGGTTCTTGTTGATTCTCGCCCAACGAAGTTGTACAATTTGGGTGCGGGCAAATTTGCGCGGCTGGCTGGTAGACTATACTCTTTTGATGTAGCCTGAGGTGGTCTTGTTGTTGCTGCGTAGAGTCAGTAATATAGAAGCTGCAACGTCTAAGGCGTTGTTACCTCTCTTGTCACCCCTGCCCAGTCCTGCAAACAAAATGGACATGAAGATTTCAGCCTGGCTCTGTCTTCTGATGCTCTTAGTCTCTCTTTCAAGCCATTCATCTCGGAAAGCTTCTCCTCTGCACTAATCAGCCGCTCTTGTAGGTCGTCAGTCTCAGCAACGCTCGCCTCTAGTATCTTCAACTGCTCTTGTAGCTTGCTTGTTTCAGAAATGGTAAGCAGCCGCGGATGGATTGAGGGTAGATCTGGTCCTCCTCCGATCTCTGTCGCTTTCGTTAGAGTATGTCCAGTGGATTGACCAGTGATCGAGCTGGTAATATTGTCTGACGGTGGCTGGTAAGTCATGTTCGAAGCAGTAATGGATCCTTGACTAGCGGGCTGGGCCGCTCCTGAAGTTGATGGATGCACGTCGGGTACACCTCCAGGACTTTGTCCGTACGTGGGAGGGCTGGCACCTAGGAAATCGGACCAGTCCGTGCCATCCTCGACAACATCGCGTACGAAGATCTCTACAGGACGGCCATCCGGGTTCATTGGTCCATCCAAGAGCTCAGCAAAGATTCTTTGGATACTGGCGTCCACTACCACGTCTGAGTCACGGTTGAGATCGAAGGAACCGTGACCAGGTATATCAAGACTCACACGTTTTGAATTCGGGAAATCAGACGAATCCCAATCAAACAAGAATGTAAGTGCCTTCTCAAAGCGTAGACTGTTCCGGTCCAAAGTTTGGGTGATGTGCCAGTTCGCGGAACAGTAGCAGTAGCCAACATTTGGGCGCACCAGCTTCAAGTCATACTTCAACTTGTCTGCACCAGCTGAGTCAAAGCCCCATTCAGAGTTCCACCAAGATTGATACCTCGTGGAGCGGATCCGGAAT
>JAEUBB010000281.1:32934-47715 GCA_018257885.1 Parmelia sp. 050094
GGTATTTCTGCGCCGGAAACTTGCATTTCTCGACCTTAGGTGTGGAGAAAATACTGACCCATAGGGAACTTAACAGCTTCTCAGCCGATATTCGATTGGAGGTGAGGTTGGAGCAGATTTCTGTCCTGGCTTTTTTGTTCCCCTCGACTCCCTATCAATCACCTCCCTGCGCAGTTCTTGTCTATTTGTGTGCGTTCTTCACAGGCTGCTCCGCATCGATCGCGCAGATCACAACTTGTAAGGTCCTACATACATCTTTGCCGGCAAGTACTTCGTTGGAGTCTTGGATATGTTCTGGACCTCAACGAATTTTTTTCAGCTCTGATCATGTACGCAACGAGATCGCTCCTGCAGTTGGCTGACAATCGTTTTGAGATACGTAACATGCTCGTTTATTTTTCGTATGGCGGTGTGCCATATCTTTTGATGCTTGGGTTCGTACGCTGCCCTGGCTTGGATAAGTCGAGCTGATTGTGTAGATCCAAGGGTCTTGTGCTGCTGCGGAATGCGTCACACATGGCTCGAAAGGAAGTCTGCTAGTGCGCTCCAACTCTTAGTGCTCCCAGTCAAGTCAGAGTCCCCCATGCATCGCAGCCAGACCGCGTTGGACTCAGCTCCTCTGTCATCATGATATAAGGCCCAGGTTATTCTTTGTCAAAGTGAACATCTCGTTACCTCAAGATTACTTTCTCGTTTCTATTGTTGGAAGAACCCTGATCCGTCTAGTGATCAAGACATCATCCGCTATGATAGAGACCGCCAACGCCACCACCACCACCACCACCACAACGACAATGATCTCAATCGCGACACAACTGCAGCCCTGAACAGAGATGAAGAGCCAAAGCTATATTTTCTCTTAAAGAGCACGCCTGAGAACATTGAGGATGCTCCGCTTGAACCATGGGACGCAGGTGTCTTTAACCAAGAGCTTGTTGCACTGAAAACCGCTCCAAAGCTGAATCACTTGGCTTCAACCGAGTTCTCGACCACAAGCGAGGAAAACGAGGGCCAGATCAGCGAAGGAACTTGGGCAGGCACGCAGCTTACGCTCACTGTAATGTATTCTAGGATTGAGAAAGGGTACGCACGAACACCAAAGCCTGGCATTGAGGTTAGCATGACTGCAGACTGATTGATAGAAATTCATTAGATACGATGCCTCCTTCATTGCAACAGACCTTGATGCCGTTCTACCCCAAATTATATCTGATAGGGCCAAATTGTTTCGGTTGTCTACTGGGGACGACAACTATCCCCTCTATCTCAATATCCCTCGAGAAGGCAGCATCCCTGAAGGATATGATGCCAGGACATACCAGATATTCCAGGCGTGCGGTCTTGCAAATGCAGCTGGCATGCTTCTCAAGCTCTCCGCGGAAACCTATCTCGGCAGGATTTCCAAGCGAATCTGGAGTGCTGCTGAGAACCTTGTCAACGGAAAGAACTATATAGGTACGAGCATGAAAGACCTCGAGAAGAACAATAAGAGTCTGCAGTGGATATAATAAAGGGTCAGAACTTGGGTGACTTGCCAGACTGGTTTTCCGATGCCAGATTTGCGCAACAATCCTTCACTAGTGCCAATCCATGCACTATTCGGCTTGCTTCCCATGAGTGGACTGCAAGATTCAAAGAAGCAGCAAGGGTCCAAAAAGTGTCTACAGCATTGGACTTCATCGACCAGGCGACCAAAAACCTCTGTTCTTGCAGGACTATAGTTATTTCCATCAGGCGCTCAAGGTTAGTCCAAGGACGGAGCTCAAAGCAGAAGATCGCTACAACAACGCTTTTCCACTTAACTCCAAACGGAAGGTCGGATCCTCTTGCCATCCTCATTGACCGGATAAGTTCCATCGCGGACTCGGTGACCATTCCCAATAAGCGTCTCACGCCACTTGACCCGGAGAGCTCGGACTTTGAGTACCACTTGAATCAAGAGAAGCAAGACTGACGGTGGCGTTATGCTAAGACTTGCGCCCAGGTCTCTGATTGGGTCCGTCATGAGTTGAATGTACATCTGGAGAACACTCATATCGTTGCCGCGAATCGCGTTTTCCCTGTCGAGCATGTCGTCTTCCAATTATTGGAACCGCATTGGTACAGGACACTCCTGTTGAATGCCGCTGCGAGAGACACTCTCGTCCCAAAGATCATTTTCGAAATGGTTGATTTAGGTGGATCGCAGCCCAAGGACTTCATCAAGCACGCTTTCGCAAGTTTTGACTTCGCCTTGAGTTAAGTTTGGCCCTAGTTGGAAAGAAATCTCGGTCGACCGGAATGGCTAAACCCACAAGCAGCGACAATGTCAACCTTGGAAGATTAGGTGTACTATTGGCGAAAGAAGATCAGTCGCAGGATCACTGTCAATGTTAAAGTGTGAAGAGCGTGTTCAGGTCTTAGAGTTTGTATGTGGATGGATTGGCGATTGCGGGAACAAAGGCTATAATTCCACTAATGCATGCACATTCCGGACAAAGGACCGATAGCCTTTGACCTCGCCAGTTTTCATCAAATGTGATAAGGTAGTTGTTTACAATTGGACAGACCCGGCACATATCCGCTCATGCAACTGGCCTATCCTTTGGCCAGACTCTCGACAGCCTATAATATCTTCATTAAAACTCACACTCCCAGCCCCATACGGGCCGCAGGTTCTAGGCGCAGGACCTACCTGACCGTATTTCAACAGGTAAAGATTTGCCGGATCACCTTTGTTAATCGCATAGTGTATGAGTTTAAATAATCATATGCTTTTGTGTATGAGGTTGAATAATCATATACTTTTTGTGTATGAGGATATATAATCATATACTTTTTGACGTGTTCATTGACCTCAGATAGCGTACGAATCTCTGACTCTACGTGCCCTTGCTGTGTTGAGTAGTAACGAGTCCATTAGTATCATCATCATGAGCAACCAAATCCACGTGTATCTGATTGGAGACCAGACTTACGACATCGATAAAGAACTTCATGGGCTCTTGCACTCTGACAAAGATATTCTTTTGCTGAGCCTTTTCGAAAGGATCTTTTGCGCCCTCCGTGAGGAGGTAAGGAAGCTACCGCTTGAGCAGCGCACCCAGTTTCGGCGCTTCTCAAGTCTCACAGATTTGTTGGCGTTGCGACGTGATGGTCATTTACATCCTGCATTTGAACAGGCTTTGGTATCGACATGTCAGCTGGCAACATTCATTAGGTAAGTCCATCTTAGGCACGGCAAGCGAAGATGTAGACTCTCCGCGATAGGGGCTGATTGCTTGTAGCCGATGCAGTAAGAATGGAGGAACTTATCCCCAACCCGCCGACTGTTATCTGGTTGGTCTCTTCACGGGTGCACTTTCAGCAACTGCTATTAGCTCCTGTAGATCACTTCTTGAGCTCCTTCCCGTTGCTGTTCATACCGTCGTGGTTGCGTTTCGCACGGGTATCTGTGCGGTGGATATTGGCAGACGTATTGAGAAGCATTCAGAAGATGACCAACCCTCGTGGTCGATGATCTGTGCCGGCGAAACGCTTGACAGAGTAGTCCAAGCCCTCAAGAAATTTTCAGACAATGAGGTAGGCATGATATGATAATACCATGACTTGAATGCTGATGAATAGCAGCGGCTGTCGCTCGCTTCAACGCCGTACGTGAGCTCAGTATCCGAACAAATTGTTGCCGTCAGCGGACCACCATCTGTCCTGACAAAATTGAGCAACTCACATTTCTTCAACTTTAATTTCTCAAAAATTTCGATATACGCTCCTTACCATGGATCACATCTCTTCTCCAAAGATGACATTGACTCAATCCTGGCGACCACATCAAACAAGAATTGGTCAACGCAGACTGCCAAAATACCAGTATTCTCGAGCACCTCAGGAAAGTTGATTTGGGCTGGAAACTTCAGATCAATGTTGGAGGCGTCTCTCGTCGATATCTTGTTGGAACCAATTCGATTGGATAAAGTCATCCAAGCTGTGACATGGTTGACTGCAGGCAAATATGCTGTGATACACTCAATCTCAACAAGTGCCGAGCCTGCACTTCGAACAGCGATTTATGGCAGAATCGCAGGTAATAAGTCGATGGATTTGCATGGTGTAGAGCCACAATGCCCCCAAGCACTACCATCTAGTCTGTTTGGCGAAGAAATTCCAGATGGTCGGCCCGACAGATCCAAGATTGCAATCGTTGGCATGTCAGGGAGGTTTCCGAATGCGCAAGACCCATTGGCGTTTTGGGAGATCCTCAACAAAGGTCTCGATGTTCACAAGGTTGTTCCGGCAAGGAGTTGGAATGCGGAAACACATACAGACTGTACCGGAAAGGGAAAAAACACTAGTGCTACCCAATACGGTTGCTGGCTGGATTATCCTGAGCTGTTCGACAATAAATTCTTCTACATTTCTCCGAGAGAAGCACCCCAAGTCGATCCAGCTCAGCGGATGGCGTTAATGACCACGTACGAGGCAATTGAGCAAGCAGGAATCGTGCCAGATGGCTCACCATCGACGCAGAAAGATCGAGTAGGCGTTTACTACGGTTGTACAAGTCAAGACTGGATGGAAACGAACAGCGCTCAGAATATTGACACGTACTACATACCTGGCGGTAACCGGGCATTCATCCCAGGACGCATTAACTACTTCTTCAAATTTAGTGGACCTAGCCTCTCTATTGATACTGCTTGCTCATCTAGTCTTGCTGCAATCAATGCAGGTTGCTTGTCTCTTTGGCGTGGTGATACAGACACCGTGATTGCAGGAGGTACAAATGTACTTACCAATCCTGACCCTACTGCTGGCCTAGACAGAGGTCGTTTTCTTTCCCGTACTGGTAACTGCAAGACCTTTGATAATAGTGCCGATGGGTACTGCCGAGGCGAAGGAGTCGGCACAGTGATATTGAAACGTCTCGAAGACGCCATCACGGACAACGATCCAATCCAGGGTGTAATCGTTAGTGCATATACGAACCATTCAGCGGAGGCAGAGTCAATCACACGCCCTCATATTGGGGCTCAACGAGATATCTTTCGGAAGATTTTAGATCACAGAGGAACCGATCCGTACGAGATTGGCTATATTGAAATGCATGGGACGGGTACCCAAGCCGGTGATGTTTCAGAGATGACAAGCGTCTTGGAAACTTTTGCTCCACCACTCCGAACCAAGCGGCGAGAGGACCAGAAGCTCCACGTTGGTTCGGCAAAAGCCAACATTGGCCACGGCGAGGCATTCGCCGGAGTGGGTAGTCTCGCCAAAGTTTTGCTCATGATGAAAAATGATACGATACCGCCTCATGTGGGAATAAAGAGCACCGTCAACTCAAAATTCCCCAAAGACCTCACGGAGCGTAAGGTCTTCATTGCTAAATCGCCAGTGCCATGGAAGAAGCCAGCGACTGGTCTTCGTAAAGTCATGATCAATAACTTCAGCGCAGCGGGCGGGAACAGTGCCTTGCTACTTGAGGACGCACCGCCGAAGAAGGGCGATGTTGAAATGGACCCTCGCTCTTCGCATTTAGTTGCAGTATCTGCGCAGTCTGCGCAGTCGTTAAAGGGAAACTTGGACTCGCTTGTCTCATTCCTTGGCAAAACTCCACGTGATCCACTTTTGTTGCCACAATTATCTTATACCACAACAGCGCGGCGTAAGCACCACACCCAGCGTGTGATGGTCAGTGGCTCGACTCTGAACGAAATTGAATCAAAGTTACAGACCGCAGTTGATAAAGACATGGGGTCCACGAAGTCAGGATTTTCTCCCAAGCTTCTATTTACTTTTACTGGGCAGGGTTCGCAGTATCCGGGAATGGGGAAACAGCTCTATGACAACGTATCTTCTTTCAGGTCGGACATCATTCGACTCGACCATATTGCTCAGTTTCAAGGCTTCCCATCGTTCAAGTCGTTCCTCACAGTCAGTGGTGGAGACGTTGGAGACTTCGAACCGTTGGTGGTCCAATTAGCTACTACCTGTCTCGAGATGGCACTATCACGGCTCTGGATCTCTTGGGGTGTTATACCAGACGCCGTCGCGGGCCACAGCCTGGGCGAGTATGCCGCCCTAAACGCCGCTGGTGTTTTCTCAGAATCAGACACAATTTATCTGGTCGGCAAAAGGGCAGAGCTTCTACAAGCGCAATGCAAAAGCGGCACACATTCCATGCTAGCCGTCAAAGCTTCTTCAAGGAGCATTGAAACATTGCTACATGGAACAAAGGTTGAAGTAGCTTGCATCAACTCGCCAGAGGATACCGTGATAAGCGGCAATGACGAAGATATCCGTGCATTACAAAAGACTTTGGAAAGCGAAAAGGTGAAGACTACAGCGCTTCAAGTCCCGTACGCTTTCCATTCTTCCCATGTTGATCCAATTCTCAAGGACTTGGAGTCGTTTGCACAAGGTGTGAGGTTTCTGAAGCCCGTAATTCCTGTTTTATGTCCATTGCAAGCCAGAGTCATCAGAGATGGCGATACGTATGGACCCTCTTATCTGTCCAAACACTGCCGTCAATCAGTCAATTTCTTAGGTGCCGTTCATGCCGCAAACGAAGAAAATCTCCTAACTCCAACCTCTTTCGTCCTCGAGATTGGACCCCAGCCTGTAGTATCTCGCATGGTCAAGGCTACGTTAGGATCCCGGATAGTAGCACTTTCTTCAATGCAACGGAACAAAGATGCATGGCCCATTATGACGGAAGCACTCTCGAAACTCTATGTGGCTGGATACCAGATTGAATGGCGCGAATATCACCGGGATTTCACAGCTTCTCACCGAGTTTTGGACTTGCCTGCCTACAGCTGGGATCTGAAGCCGTACTGGATGCAATACGTTCACGACTGGTCTCTTCGCAAAGGCGACCCGCCTCTGATTGCCGAAGAGTATGCAAAAGCGGAGACCCTCTCTAAGAAGCTTTCGGACAAGACCGTTGAATCGAGCAACACATTAGAAGCGCCTAGGCTTGAAAGTACGACTATTCACAGGGTGATAGAAGAGAGCGTAGATGACCAGACAGGATTCATCGTTGTTGAGACCGACCTTGCGCGATCTGACATGAAACCGCTCACCCAAGGTCACAAAGTCCTGGACGTTCCTCTGGTCACCGCATCAATGTATGCTGATATGGTCCTCACAATGGGCAAATATCTTGTGGATCGTTATCGACCACAGATGAAAGAGAGATTGATTGATGTCGCCAATATGGTGCTTGAATCTCCACTGGTTGCAAAAGCGGAGAGGTCGCAGCTGATGCGTGTATCTGGCAAAGTCGATTGGTCGCAGAGAAATGTGAGTTGCGAATTTTTCAGTGTGGATGCAACTGGTATGACGACGCGAAAGCACGCGAAATGTACCATCTGCTATGAAGATTCCACTGCAGGGAAATTGATACCGCCAGTGGTGGCTGCCATTGAAACCCGCATCAAGGGACTGTATGGGGGTCTTCAGGACGGAACAACGTACCGTTTCAGCAAGTCGATGGCCTACAAGATGGTCCAGTCGTTAGCTCAGTTCGATCCCAGCTATCAAGCTGTGACAGAGATCATACTCGACAGCAATGAACTGGAATCCACTAGCCAGGTAAACTTTGCAAACTGCAATATAGCTGGCGACTTCCACACAAATCCAGTCTACATAAATGCACTTTCAGAAAGCGGAGCTTTCGTCATGAATTGCAAGGACAACGCAGACCTCGAGAAAGAAATCTTCATCAATCATGGTTGGAAGTCATTCCGCATATATGAAAAACTTTCTCCAAGCAAGACGTATCAGACATACGTAAAGATGCAGGAAGCAGAAGACAAGATGTGGAAAGGGGATGTAATTGTTCTGTTTGACAACAATATTGTAGCCAAATTCGAAGCAGTTTTGGTGAGTACAGGGATTGCTTGGCTTTTGCAAATCCGAAAAGTCGATATTCAACCCTGGCCCATGAGCATTGACTGACTTCATCTCTAGCTTCAATGCGTCCCAAGACGACTTTTGGGTTTCTTCTTGGCCCAAGCAGTTGGCCGAAAACACCAGCCCAAGCAGGGAGAAAAGCACGCTGTGGAAACAACAAATCCAACTACGCAGCCCCATGAGCTCACCACAGAGTCTACTGCAAAGGCCCCTGGACTAGCCCATATCAGGAAGAGTCGAAAGGCAGCTGCTCTAAAGAACACGACGAAAGTTCTACAGATTATTTCAGGAGAAAGCGGGGTCGCCTCAGAGGATCTGACCGATGACAGTAGCTTTGCAGACTTGGGCGTTGACTCTCTTCTGTCCATGATTATTTCTAGCAGGATCCAAGAGGAAATTGGTATCAACACTGACTCCTGGGAATTCTCTGATCACCCGACTGTGAAACATCTGAAGGAGTTCTTGAGCAAGGGCGAGGGCGCTTCCCAAGTGAAATTTGAAGAAGAAGAGGAGGAGGAGGAGGAGGCGATTCCAGTCCTGCCTTTCAAGTCAGATCCATCTCAGCTAGGATCAGAGAGCGCTACCACTTACCCCATTGGCCCTGTGAACGGCAGGAATGGAAACATAGACTTTGGACGGATCGTGCAGATTGTCTCAGAGGAGACTGGAGTCTCGGTCGATGACCTGACAGACGATAGTGCCTTGGTGGAATTGGGTGTTGATGAAGTCCTGAGGCTCATCATCGCTGGTCGGTGTAAAGAAATTTTTGGCTTGGATGTCGAGACAAGCTCTCTGTTCGTGGACGTTCACACAGTGAAAGACTTGAAGAAATCAGTATCAGTGCTCATTGGAGAGGTCAGCAGGAGCGTGCCACAAACGAAAGCGACGAACCTTTCGGTACCATTGGTACATACTGGCTCACGCAGATTCAGTCATGAGGATAGCACCGATTCATACTCATCACAAATCAGCACACCTAGCAGTTTTAGTACTACGTCCACTGGTAGTGGGCATGGTCAAGGAACTACGCCTGTGGCTATGCGGACAATGGTCACCTCAGATATGAAAGAAGGGGATATCGGCGTGAAGCCAGCTTCTGTAAACCTCCGATCCGCTTCATCTGTAATTGTTCAAGGACGTCCACAAGACTGCAAAAAGATCTTGTTCCTCTTCGCCGACGGCGCCGGCTCTGCTTCTTCGTATTCCAACCTGCCCAAGGTGAACAGCGAGCTCGCAATCATCGGAGTGAACAGCCCCTATGTGCGTTTCCCGGAAGAGATGACGTGCACTCTCGATCAGCTCATCGACAAATACATCACGGAACTAAGGCGGCGGCAGCCCGTGGGACCCTATCACCTGGGCGGTTGGTCCGCCGGTGGGATTCTGGCCTATCGTGCTGCGCAGTATTTCGTGCGACAAGGTGAGGAGGTGGAGAACTTGGTACTTATCGACTCGCCGGTGCCTAAAGGCCTCGACAAGCTCCCTATCCGCTTCATGGAACACTGTCAACAGATTGGTCTGTGGAAAGGTACGGTGCAGACGAGCAGGGGTGCTCCGCCTAAAACGCTATTCGCCCACTTCATCGCGACGATGAATATCCTGAGGCATTTCTATGCGGAACCTTTGCCGAAGAGCACCACGCTTCGATGCTCGATCCTCTTCGCGACCGAGTCCATCTTTACGGAGGACAAGGCCTTTTCGCCGGGAGACGATGTGGTGGAGGACATGACGTTCCTGACCGAGAAGCGCACGGACTTTTCGCCGGGCGGCTGGCGGGATCTTATTCCCGGTGGGGAAATTGTGGTAGAGAGGTTGGAGGGATCGCATCATTTTTCGATGATGCAGGGAGATGCGGTGAAGGAGACGGCGAGGTTCATAGATAGGGCGATGCGGTGAGGATGAGAGGGTGAGGACGATGTTTCCGGTCGTCGGATTATGACTGTTACGAAGGCGTTTTCAGACCTTGTTCCTTTGGACCTCTGAGTCGTGGCGGGTTAGAAAGAATAACGAGTTTCCATGGAACTAGAGTCTGTAGCTATGACATTGAGCCAAATACGGTCGCTGTGTAAGGACTGCATGACCCGGAAATGATGAAGTCTTTTACCATTATGGCCCAGCGTGAAAGCAACAAACAAGCGTGCGTAAAGACAAGTATAGTAGTATGGTACATATGTTGAGGGTAGACGGATAGACAGGCAGATCAATCCTTCCGATTAAGGGTAGAAGAGTAACAGCCGCCGCACTCTGTGAAATGCCTCTCCACGCGTTTCTTAAAAGCAAGGTAGCCATTATCACGCGCAACATAGTCATGATAAAGTGGTTTTCGCTCTTAGCGCATCGTAGCTAAGCAATCATGAGAAGGCTAGTCGAAATATATCGACTCAGCTATGAATTATGTGACGTATGGCAGCAGACCTGGGAATGTTCCTGACGCGACTAACAATGTCTTAACATTGGATAGATACACACGAGTGAATGTGCGGAAGTTTCATAAACCAGGACATTTATTGCGTTTTGGAGGGTACCGCGAAGTGTGTGTGATTACGGCAGGCCTCTAGGCCTGTCTCTGCCTTCTCATACAGTCTATGGAAGACGAACACGAGTGATGGATGCGGCATGATTGGCATTTGGGATGCAAATCAAGCACTTGTTCATGAATGTAATCCTAACATCTTGTTTGGAGAGGTGTTTGAGACGCTAGGATCGAAATCCTTACCAGTGGGCTTGAAGGATTTAGAGTGGGATGCTGGCTAATCCTTCCCAACGAGCTAAGCAGGACCATCCCTAAATCTTACAGCTGCGTGAATGCAACAAAGACCCTTCATGACGTCTAGGGATTAGTTGTGGGAGTCTGTGTTTCGATCTGCTGCCGATCATGACAAATCCTGGACCACCGGAACTGCTGATTTCATTTGTTAGATAAGAGCATGTCAAAGAACAAAGCTCGATTGCTCCACAAACGAGGCACTCACTGGCAACAGCTTTAGCTTAAGGCACCTGGAAACTCATCTCCCATCAATAATCTTCATTCAGCGGTCAAGCCTATCAATTCGTGGCGCCTTTCTTAACCCTGAGTCCAGCATGCCGCTGTCTTCCAACGCAGTCACTCTACATGGCGGCTGCAACTGCAGTGCAATCCGCTATAGAATCGAAGTGCCCCCGCTCTCCTCCAGGCCCATCAACCCTTTCTCGGACCACAGCCAAGTCACCTTTCCGATGATAGCCACCGACCACTGCAACGACTGCCGTCGCGCCACCGGTTCCATCCTCCCAACCTGGATCTGCGTCCCCGCAGAAATGATGTCCGTTTCCTTGCGCCGCGCTCCGCCCTCAGCGGCCCCGAAAGTGGAGAGCAATGACGGGCCGTGGCGGCCTGCCATGGAGGTCCTGCGTGTGGGCTCTCGGGCGGCCGAGAGCTCGACCTTGAGCTTTTACGGCAGTTCGCCGCAGCGCACGCGTACCTTTTGCGGCCATTGTGGTACCAATCTTACGTATGCGATTTTTCCAATGGTCCAGGGCCTGCCGGATCTGTTTGATACGGTGCTGGGGACTTTGGACCGCGGGGATTTGGAGTCGGCGAGCCCGGAGAGGCATTGTTGGTGGGAGAGGGGGATTCCATGGGTGCAGGCTATGACGAGTGGGGGACCCGAGATCCCAAGGCATCCGACTTTCAAGGTCAATGAGTTTGTGGACTGAGGTTGCGAGGAGGTTGGTACTTTCAGGCGGCTAGGTAGCGGAGAGAGATATACGGATTCCGCTCTGGTGAGGAGAGCTAGCAGTTATTAGAATCCACTGACTGGCTGGAATTGCGTCAGTGGAAGAGTCTGTTGAATTGCAATAGCCGAAGCCTGCTCTTTAACTAAATGATTGCACACTCCAACTGTTTCCAAGCAAAGAGAACAAAGCCGTCACGGCCAACACTCACGTGGGTCAACAAACGTAGACTGAGAGCTTTCTTTAGAACAAAAATCGCCAAAGACAATGTCTCACCGTGTCGTGTAGAATTTATTAGTATTAGGCTAGATGGTAATGTGATCCATACCTTCGCTTCGTAGTTTGAGCCACGAGAGATCATGCGTCTCGCTCGTTCGTAGCATCAGCTGCAGTTTTCACGTGCTATTTATATCTGTTCGTAGCACGAGCGATTCCAGTCAAGGTTGCGTTCACAAGGAAAAAAGGTCGGCGCTTGCTTTCCGGGTAGCGGAGTGATATCTGCAGGCCATGCCGCGGATTCCAATCTATCCATTCATCGATTATCTCCTCATAATTTCATTGCATTGGAAGACAAGCATGAAAGAGAGTGGTAATGCACCGACTGAGGAACGAGTCAGGACCACCTATCCCTCTTCTCTCCATCTACTCCTCCCACTTCATCATCATTATCATCATCATCTTCTTCTTCGTCCTCCTCCTGCGAAAAATCGTCGTCTTCTTCGCTTTCGTCCTTCTGGTAGGGTATACTGAAACGCCTTCCGTCTACCGGAGAGCGAGGTCTCGACCGGTCCACACTCGTATAGTCCAGCAATATCTGCGCCGTCTTCTCATGACCAGCCTGCTTGGCCGTCTGAAATGGCGTCATCCCGTACTCGTCTTTTTTCTGCGGCTCTGCGCCCGCCCTGATCAGCTTCAAGACGACTTCCGAGTAGCCATAAGCGGCCGCAGCGCACAACAGTGCGTGCAGATAGCTGTCTTTAGCATTTGGAGTCGCGCCATCTTGGAGCAAAAGTACAGCTATCTTATAGTAGCCACCACTCTCGGCACTGTCCAACGGGGACTTTCCCCATCGATCCGTGACGTTGACATCTGCTCGATGAGCCAAAATTACTCGGAGAGTAGCTACATGACCATACATAGCTGCCAGTTGAAGAGCAGATCGACCATACTGATCTTGTCGATTGATGTCGACACCGGCATTGATCAATTTCTTCACAATACTTGTGTGTCCTTCGCTTGAGGCGTAGTGGAGAGGTGTTCTATCTATAGTCGGGTCAACAGCGTCCAAGTCTATTGCAGGATCAGTCTTCGCTGCCTCGACAGCAGAGAGCACGAGCGAGGTTTTCCCTTGCTTAGCTGCCACCCAGAGAGGCNATTTCGCTGGTGGATAGGGATGTATCCGCGCGTCTCAAGGGTCCTATCTCAGCTTCTCGAGCTTGTAGAATAATCTTGAAGGCTTTAAGATGGCCAGTCTCCTTTGCAACTCTCAGCGGTGACTGACCCCAGATATTCTTGATATCAGTACGTGCACCGAATCTGAGTAGGACCTTGATGCATTCTATGTATCCGAACTGTGCACTATGGTGGAAGGATTGTCAGTCATGTTCCTTTGTGCCTGTTCTTAGGGTAAATAGACCTATCATGTAGCGCTACTCTTCCATTTAAATCTTGTGCATTGACGTCCAAATCGTCGGTCTGCTCTAAGAGCAGTTGCAGTATCCCGTTTCTCCCGTTCACAGCAGCACCATGCAGTAACGTCCGATCGTACCTATCCTTTGAAGTATGGTTGACGTTTCGCCGTAGAAAAAGGCGAACCACTGGAAGATGGTCGTAATCAATGGCTCGTAGAAGTGGTGTGCCTCCACCTTCCTCAGTCCCATCAGTAATCTCTGCATCAGCACCCGCATCGAGTAGAACCTCCACTATCGATGTGTATCCGAAGTAAGCAGCCAGCATCAATGCTGTTGCACCAAGCTGGTCCTGATCATTGATTGAGACCCTAGGATCTTTTAATAGCAGCTTGACAATCTCAAGTTGGTCTTCTGTTGCGGCAAACATAAGGGCTGTCCTATCTGCGCGCAAGCTTGGAAGTAGATCATCTCTCTTTAGTAGAATTTCCACAACTCCCACGTGCCCGTATATAGCTGCAAGCATCAGCGGGTTTCGTGAGCCTTGGCTTGGATCGCAGGCGTTCACGTCAAGATCAGCACTTGTCAGAAGAATCTTGACAACTTCTGTACGACCTTGCAACGCCGCTTTATGTAGGACGCTCGATCCGTTGTGATCCGCGATCTTGGCTGACGCTCCAGCTTCTATCAATTGGACTAAGATAGCATAGTGCCCCTCAACAGCGGCATACACCATTGCGGTATTTCCGAGCGAATCCTGAGCATCGACATTTGGAGCGTTTCGTAGTAGATCTGTCACCAGCTGCGTAAGGCCGAAATAGGCGGCTAGGTGTAGGGCCGACGCTCCCGTTTTCGCGTTCCAAGTAAGAGCATCTTTCGTATCAGTATACCATAGCGCTTGAACTGAAGCATCAACATGTGCTTTGCTGTTCAGGAATTCCAAAGCAGTATCTCTCAGCTCGGCATCTTCTGCGTGATATGCGAAGCGACCCCACCATAAAGATGCGTAGCCCAGTAGTGGAAATTCGCTATTCCGCCGTTCGAATTCAAGATCTTCCGTCTCTCCAATGCAGGCACCAGCATCAAAGACATCGAAAAGAAGATATGTAAGACAGGTCTTGGCCAGTTTAGCGTAAGCATTAGGGAACCATTTTTCTCGAGTGTTATCCAGGTATGTTACCGCAGTATAATGCACCAATAAAATCCTTTCGCCTTCCACAGTGACCAGACCAGCACACATAGATGACAAATCATTAGCACTAATGATATCATCATGGTCGATGGCGTCTGTCTCTTCGCCGTCTTCGACCATCAGATAGGTCACCGTTGCGTGCTCAACTTCGAGTACAGTCAGGGCTCTATCGGTGTAAGCTATCCAGGATAGAAAGCACTGGGCGATGTCTCGGTGATCAGAAGGCATGCTCTGAATCCTCTCCATTGCTTGGTCGTAGGTACTGTCAATTTCTGTCGGGAGGTTCTTCAACGCGGTGGAAACAGATGATGGTCTCAGCTTTGTTGAGAGGGAATCCATGTGAAACCGTGCAAG
>JAEUBB010000282.1:11915-28191 GCA_018257885.1 Parmelia sp. 050094
CTCCTCGATCATGTCTCTGAGCTTCGCATTGTGCTGAGCGATCTCGTCTTCATCTTTGCAATTTACAAGCTGCATGATATGTGTAGAATATTCTTGGATAAAAAGGTCTGCCCGCAAACGCGGGCTTGGAGTAGGGGCTGAGCCTTCTGGCATCGTGAAGGAACCGGTAGACGGGGAGGAAGAGAAGTGAAGATTGATGTTGAATAAAGAAAGAAGAAAGGAAGAAAGGAAAATTTGTTGGGTATTTATCCTCACTAGCGCGACACTGATGACTCAAATCACATCACCTGTATCAAATCAACAATCACCCGAGCTAAGTGTGCTCGCTTATCGAGCGAATGCGAGAATTTACAGACATTAGGGTATTGATACTATGAGGATTCCACATCTGCAGCCACGGACGCAGCAGCACTCCGGTGTAACTAGATTATAAATCGTCTACCTTACCTACCCTCTCCTTCATTTCGACTCGTAGCTCGACCTTGATCTTGCTTCCTGATTCAGTTTCTTACCTTTGTGATGCATGACTGTCGGCAATTGCATTGAGTACTTGAAGGTAGATGTGATTGCGTCGTACGCACCTGCATGCGTCCGCAGGGTGTATGTCCATATCACGTAGAGCAACTCGACTCAGACCTGGGACAACTCTCGACGCAATTCATAGAAAGCTACGTAGAAAGCCCAGATAAAGTCACTAGAAAGCTGCCAAAAAGACTCTGGAAAAGCCACTGCAAAAGCGTGCCTCGGTGTCATGGATGGAGGGATTCACTCGACGATCAACTTGGTACGCAAAGCACATGACGATGGCTTCTTTGCTTGTCTTTCTTTGCTTCCACCATCCGACGAGACTCCACCATTATCTACAAGTAAGTTTTCGACCATCTTTGTTGGCTGAGAACAAGCATGCAAAGGCAAGATTCATGCAAGTGTAGATTGCGCCAGCGATTCCTTTACCAGCGATCTGGAGCTATGGCTAAGCAGTAATATTGCATACTGAAATCGTACATAATATAAGAGTAGAGCTTGATCTTTGTTGAACATGCTAAAGCAGATGGCCATGACCTTATGTAATTGCGAGCGACAGACCAAGCCATGATCAGAGGCTATTACCACTGGCGAATGCGCAAGAGAGAGAGACAGGTGCCTGGGGTAGGGATTGCAATGGCCAACGAATTCCACTACCCACTCATGCCGTGCGAAATACCAAACCTCGCTTGAGCCGTATCCGAGTTCAACACCGTCGATAGCGATTGCGTGCTCGATGATGGTAGAGGCTCCGAGTGCTCGTCCATGTTCAACTGCCCTTGCGAGACCAGCTGGTCAAATGTGGGCTTGTTGGTGACTACTTGTTTGGCATAGCTACAAGCGGTTTCGGCCAAGAAGACTTCAATACCGAAAGGTTGATAGGCGGAGAGGACCGCGAGGCTCCAGCCCTGATACGGATGTTAGTTACGACCTAAACCTCACGAGCAGTCACCACGACTCACTCCATTCATCTCAAGGTCCTCGACGGCAGCACGTAGGGCTTCATCATGCTCGAAGTAGCCTCGTTTCCGCATGCCATTGATGACAGCTTGGGGTTTCCTCTGGATTTTCTTTTTCATCCTCTTTTCGACCTTGGCCTTCTTTTCCTCAAATTCGGCTCGCATGTCGTTGACGGACTGCTTTGTCACTCTATGGTTGGCCTTCCACTCGTCTGTGACGTAGGTCTGCAATTGGTCGATCACCGACTTTCTGCTGCCGACTAGCTCCAGGCTGGGACATATCGATGGTATTGCAGAGAGCCACGAGCTAGCACGACACCCGAACTTAAGTATGCTATAGATGTGGAAGCCATTCGCGTCCATGTCGGAGATCCAGATGAATGGAACGGACTTGGGTAAACAGATGTATAGGTAGGATAGGAATTCCCGCGTGCCAATGGTAGGGTAACCGCCGGTCTGGAGGGCCGTTAGTTTGCCCCGGTGGTATCACATGTTGTATGACTTACCATGATCAAGATGACACCCTTCATGTTGTCCGAGAACCATCTGGACCGACCAAGATTTCGATGTTCAGTGACGACGACCACCTTCACCGAATCAGGGTCTCTCAGCTTCATCGCCCATACTCTTGTGGGCACCCGCTGGTCCGTATCATGATCAGTGTAGGTGATGAATTGACTGCTCTTTTTGTCATTTTCGATGGCGGATGCAAAATTCTCCTTGTTCAACTTCCGGGTCTCCGCGGCGGCAGCAACGTTCTTGATCAAAACCACAGTCAAACGGATGTCTTGTCCTACCCGGAAGCGTCCGTTTTCTTCGTATTCGATTAGCAGGTTGTACGGGTGCACTTCTAGGGTTACTGCTATGTTGTCCACCAGTTTGGCCAGCTCACCGCGGTTGAGGCCAGGGGATAAAGCATAAAACATCTGGCGGTTCTTGATGTGCTCCTTGGATGATAGGACGCCGATCATGTACCTAAGTAGTACCCATAATTTTGCAAACAGCGCCTGCAGTCTGTCAGATAGATTTTTGGGCGAAGTACGATGGGGCACTTGCCATGTTATCCTTCAGCGTGCGTTGCTTGACGATGACATGTCTTGTCAACACAGGCACCGGGGGTAGGGCCGCGTCCACAGTAACATGAGTCCACCGGACTGCCTTTTCGGCCGCGCTGTCGGCAATCACGTAGTCGGTTCTCCCATTGTTGTCGAGTTGGGCCAACCACTTTTGGATTTTCTCCAATATCTGAGGTACTGGGTACAGTCGACGCCAGTTGAGCTGGATATCTTTCTCGACACTTGCAGACACTAGCAAATGGTAAGCCAATGTGATCAGACTCTCGTATGATGAGACCCAGCCAAAACCTACTGACGATGGGAGATTGTCAAACAAGACGGAGATGCAGGATGGTAGACCCGGGGAGGGAACTGTCAAAGGATTGATATGATGAATGGCGGCAGTCAAGGCCGGAAGGTAAAAACCTTGGAGACAATGCTCGAACTACCGCTCCCGTTAGATAGTCCCCACGATGTCGAAAGCAGTGGAAGAGGGTAAGCAGGAGGGTGCTTGGGAACTCTGGAAGTAGCTAGGTACCTACTGAGCTTCTTCGATAGGGTTTTGGAGCAATGACAAGGCCAATCGGTGCGTGACAAATGTTTAGATTAGAAACAAGGGTTTGAGGAGGAAGCAAACCCCCGGAGAGGCTTGTGAGGAAGCCTAAGTTCGTGACAACTGTCAAGCATGGAGACAAGGAGGTGAGGAGGAATAAGTCTCCGAGGAGACTAAGGTATCGCGGAAGCCCAAGTGCGTGACAACTGGCAAGAATGGAGACAAGGAGGTGAGGATGAAATAAGTCTCCAAGGAGGTTATCGAGGAAGGCTGAAGTAAAAGGAGAGTAAGGTATGATTTTCTGAATTTGTCAGACAATTGTAGTTATTTTAAAACTAATATTATGACGTAAAGAAGCTTCCGTCGATGCATCTACCATCCATCATCGATATACCTTACTGCCTACCACTTTATTGCTTCTCACTTCATCGACTTGAAACGCCATCTTCTAGTCTACCACACCATCCAGGTTTGTACATCCTCGCGTTGCATAACGAGAGAACGATACTTGAAATGCCATCCACTGACGCAAATCTAGAGTATCCGCCCGAGGAGCGAACAGGGGACAATCTGCCAGCTCATGAAGACCCTGACTCCACAGAAACCTGCGACTCAGTACGTTACTTCTAAATTGCACGAGACGATGCCACGAGTATGTCAAATGCAAAAAGCAGACCACTGATGTCCCGTTGACAGTGTTGCCGCTTGGATTCCGCCGGAGTCCTTGGCAGACGTTACTACAATCAGACAGCTAGTGTTATCATGGTCGGGTTGTCACTCCTTATGGACATCGGCGCGAAGGGAAAGGATGAGGAATGGCTGAACGCTGTCTGCCGCGTCATTCGAAGGTTCAAGTCGGTACCATTCCCCTCTCGTATTAATGGATACATCTACAAGGCCGCCTAGGGATATCTGAAAACGAGTCCGAGAGCTTCGGTCCTATTCCGAATCCGCATATCAATTGGGCTGGTGTTCGTGAAGATTAGACAACACTACTGCCGCATGACCTTCCCGGAAGCTGTTCAGATCAGCGAGAGCATCGGGAGTTCCCAGTCTTACTGCCAGAAGCTTGATGGCCGTGCCAGCTGGGATTCTTTGAAGGTTAAAAGCCAAAATGCCCGATTTGGCAACGGCTTCATCTTTAGTACGGAATATTATATCTGATACCACACAGGATTGGGGATTTGGTAAGTTCGAAGTAACATTTCATTAGGCGCTAAGCAGACCATTTTAGGGTGAATTCCTTCTTCCTTCTTCCTTCTTCCTTCTTCATCAAGCCTCAATTATCATCCGCTAAATAACCCTCCTTATTGAGTGAATCATTCAGCGCATAACTCCTCACCGTACTCGCGCCTGGAGTATTTTAGCATGAGGCTATCACATCATTCCTTCCTCGCAAAAACCTCCATTGCCCTCACCAGGTCGACATCTCCAATTCATCTTCGCAACGCGCCCACTCTTACTCGCCATAGTCACGGCCCATTTGACTCACTATTATCAACTTCATCACACTTCTTGGAATAAGCCCCTGCGAGTATCATTACCGTCATAGCCGTGGCTTTCACTAGCCCAGACTCAGGAGGCAAATATCCTCTTCCCAATGTAAGCTTATGTCATGTGTGATGGCTAATGTTACCCCTACAAAACTAATCCAGATTAGACTGCCGATACGATCATATTTGCCATCAGTGGACTCGATGCAAATCGGGTGCGATCAGGCAATCTAGACAGACATATCCGCCCACTAGTTACCCCCGCCCAATTTGCTCCAGACCAATGAGAACCTCCATTCATACCCTGCTCCGATCTCCAAAAACGTCCAAGTGTTGAAATCCAACTACGGCTTAGAATATCATTTTATCAATACTTTGTGAAGGATGTTCACCTCTAACGCTCCTTGACCCGATGTTGGTGAACCAAAACACAGAGACTACTCGGCCGACGAAAAACGTCGTTTGTTGCCAATACTGTGATTGAAGGTCGTCGAGTACCGAGGGTTTACGATCGAGATTTCTTTGTAGCTCTCTAAGCCACTGTCCTAAAATGTTGAATCATATATGGCTCGCAGCAGGCAACATAATGTATACTGTATAAATTATGCTAGTATGCAGAAATCCCGTGATTCGCCGATCTCGTCATTACAAAAGCTCACCTACTTCTTCCATCCACCATCCTTCCTTCCATCTCCTCACTTTCTTTGAGCATCACAAATCTAGCCTTTGTTGTGAGGACTCTTCGGAGCCTTGCTTCAATCTCACATCCTTACTACTTCTAAATCTTTACTTCCTTTAAATATCACAAGTCTAGCCTCCATCGTCCTCCTCAGAATTGTGACGGTAGATACCTTGGGTGGAGCATACGGTGGTACATTGGTTAGCAATTTTCATCGGAGTGTCTTGTTTAGGACTTCAACTCACTGACTTGTAGTCGAGCCATGAACGCAGCATTGGAGGATCTCTCAAGGGAGGTCGAGTTGTACGAGCAGAATTTGAACAAGGTCAGCGCGAAGCTCTCTCCTTTCCCCCTCGCCGCCCTGTTGACGGTGGACAGTCTAACTCCGAGACAATGACCCCCGTGCAATCACGCCCGGCAGCATCAGAGGTGAGCAAAGACAGACCTCTCGGTGTCTTGCTTCCTTTGCTAATTCCCATCAGGCAACGAGGCATGTGGCAAATCTGGTGGCACAACTAGATCTCATCAACGGATTTGTGACCGAAGACGCCTTGGGTGGAACATTGGTAATCATTGTTCAACAGGGAAACTTACTTAGGACCCCAATTTACTGACTCGTAATAGTCAGACAAGACGAAGAGACGCCGAGAACATCCTCACGTCTCAGGAACGTCATCTTCGTCCCTACCCGCGTTTCCACAGCCTGCATCTCGACAAGCACCTACGAATACACCCTGCCATGGGAATTTCCACACGGAAGCACCTGGTGGCACTTTATATCCCTCATTGGTCACGACGGCTCACATTGACCTCGCCACGTCAAAGCTGGAAGAAAAACACAATGTGGGAGAGAGGAAGATGGGAGAACTCCAGAATGTTGTTCATGAAGTTAGGGGTGAACTTCGTCAACTCCGAGACACTATGCAGGGAATCATGGATATTCTACAACAAAATCTTCATGCCTTAAGACCTTTGACCCCCCATGAGGCACTCCCTCGTCCTGGTGCCTCCGTCGACGAGCATACGATGCCGCCCCCTAGTTCAACCGAGCCGACCTCAAGTGTGTTCCCCTTCCCCTACCAGTGTTGCAATGACTAATGCTAGAATTGCAGCCTCGACCCAAGGAACCAAACGCCCCGCCGAGCAGCTCGACGCCATGACAGATCTTCAGCGAGAGGGCGAGTACCCGGGCAGTCATAACCTCCGTAGGCAGAGACAACGTCGGGCCTGAGGCGAAACAAGCTCGTCAGCAAAATGGAAATGATCTCCACCGGTCCGGATGAACGCCAGGCGATGTTGTCCCTACCCGAGTCCCGGATGCATTCTGACATTGGTCGTTGTCGTCCTGACTTGCACTCGGATCTCTTTGCCGCCTCTCACACATGTTTTAGCTGGAGACAGGTAGCTTCCTTCGCTTTCACGCAGTAATCAGAACTAGCTAGCGAACAACCATGAATACAACGCTCTCATGTGTTGCACAATCCAACCATCAAGTTCCACGTTGATCGCTGTCCAATGTGATACCGCCCGCCGACCGTGAAAGATCCCATCAATCTCATTATCGGCCCACAAATTTCCAAGGTTGTCATAACATTGCTGTTCAAATTGAGTGTAGCTACTACCAATAATGTCTTTACAAGATATACTGATCTCCTTATGATGGACAATCTTGTGGGCGTCGGGAGGTCTAATGGCTTTGAGAGTCGATCTTTACCGTCAACAACAGGGATTCAATTCCTCCCAGGACGTCCCCTTTTGGGGGGTATTTTTGTCTTGTGTTTTTTTGCCAACGTATCATTAGTAGCCTACTTACCATCTCATCTTAGTGTGGAATGAGCTCTCTTTCATCTGAGTTTCTTGGGTTGAATACCCTTTCTGATAATTAACTTGACTTGATTGTGGTTAGGGATACTTAAGCAGCATCTGTGTTTTTATTGATGGCGCAAAGAAGTTCAGGAACAATATCAGGGCTGTGATCCTTCCCTGCCTCTAAATCGGACGGAAGACTCTCCTACATACCAAGCCATGGCCTTCGAGAGTTCGCGAGTTGCACGTTCTTACAAGGTTGCTTCTCTTAATCTGTAAGTCCGTGCATTACGTTCATTCATCGTCGGGCTCGTGGGAAGAGCGAACCATTGAGTGATATGGACGCGTATGACACGGTTTGTCCACGAGGTAAAAGGTTGAGGCACCCCTCTGGCTCATGGTACTCCCAATACAGACAGACACTTTTTTCAATGTCCGGGCTGACCATAAATACATAGACCAATACGCCGAACAAATCACTCTTTGAATGAATGCACGGGAAACCGTAGGTCCTCTCTAGTCACATACGTTATACGTAGAAAAACTCAAAGCACTGATCGCAGGCGACCGGGGTCTACAACTAGCCAAGTGACCCATCTAGAATGCCAAAGGGTTCTTTCTTCAAATTGAGACCACAGGTACAGAGATTACTTGCGAATGGGTTGAACACGTTATAGGATGGGGATGGGAGTTGTGGATGGGCTAGAGACTGGAAATTTGAGCCGTGCACCGAGAGAAGCTATCTAAAGACCTCGAGTCACATGAAAATGGGTAAGACCTAAAGGGGACACGCTGGATGACGAGGGAATTATCAGGCACCTAATAGAACTGCCAATGATCATGCAGCACAAGGGTACGCGTCTACTTACTTTGGATAGATCCTGGGCATTTTGAAGTAGCAGAGTCTTAGCCATCGAGCCAACGGCATCGGCGAGGATTGCTGCTACGTCCATGGCTGCCGATGTGGATTTCCTGGGAGACCCGATCGTGACGCAAGCATGACCAACACCTTAATGTCTGCGAGGTCTCGCATTTGATCGATAAGCGAGCACACTTAGCTCGGATGATTGTTGATGTAATAAGGTACATTAGTATCGCGCTAGTGAGAATAAAAACCCAACAAATTCCCCTTCGTTCTTTTCTTCCTTCTTTACATAACAGCACTCCTCAAGTCTCTTCTTCTCCGTCTGCCTGTTGACTTCATGATGGCAGTTCCTGCTCCATTGTCTGAGCTCCTCGTCACGGAATACTCCGCAAATATTGTGCACATCCTGAATAGTAATGATGCAGGCCTCGTCGTTCAGCATACTGCGATGCTGAACGAGCTGCTCGAAAAGGTGGATACCATAGCGGTAAGTATTTTCTCTGTACTCACCACCTTTTCCCGCTGACTGTTGTTCGTACCCCAGGACGTACCCCGACCCGCAGACTCCCAGCACCTATCTCTATCCCCGGACACCCAGCATGTTGCCCTACCCGCGTCCTCACTCTCTAACGATGACAAGGTAAGCCTTCCCCAACTAAAACTTCCTTGGCAATTGTTGCTCGGTCGCTAATGTGTTGCAGAGTGTTGATCAAGATTGGACTGGGTTAAATCTTGCATGGAGAGATTGGTGTCCACACAATGTGCGAGGACACAACTGTCCAGCGGGCAATTACTGTGGTGCCGTGCGCGTGTGCACATTCAAGAGACGAGCGATGTGGCCTGTCGAGTGGGAGCACCATCGAAGGGTATGTCTACTAACCTGCCTTCTCTGGTCTCTACTGATGCGGTGACTAGCACTGTCCAGTCCCAGAGAGACTTCATATACTGAGCACGTGCAAGAATCTCGCTGAGGGTGTGCAATGTCCGGAGTTCAAAAATGCAGGGCGCAATGCGGATGGAAATTGGCGAACTTGTCACTTTGGGCATGACCATGAGACTGAGCGGAAGCTCCTTCTAGGCAACATGAAAATTCATGCGGACTACTATTGCTGGGTGAAAGCCGTTGAGATGGAGGAGGAAAATGTGAAGCAAACTAAACGCTAGACATTTTTTGAGAGCACTTTCCCTACCCGCGTCAGTTGAATGAGATAGCACATTCGCTTCGCGCGGTAGCTGAAATACATAGCAATTTCAAGGGGCCTTGCCCCCGTCCAGGCCTCAATCCATCGGCTTGATCCCCATACAACCGCTACAGTGCGACTTACCGCTCCCGAAAAGATCCCCGAGCGTAGGGGCAGTAAAGAGCAATAGAGATACCTTCCAACGGTATACAAGTAAGAATAACGGGCCTAGTTTGGGCCCGGGACCTTGGAATAGGCTGCAAATTTGGGCCGGCCGCCAAAATTAGATGCGACTCCGAGATATTTTAAAACGCGTTTAAATCACTCTTCTAGGAAATACGGCTGTGTGGGTTTGCTTTCTCTTCTAAGGACTCAGTTGGCTATTGTCATCTTCGTTGAAGGTCAGGAGGCCTCCTGCGGCTTTAATAGATCTTAGAGCACTATTCTAGGAGTACTTATTCCTCTAATCTAGGCAGAGAACAAGAGTCTACGCTGCGCAGGTCTCTTTATACACTGTTCTCTGTCTGCTTCTCTCTCTCTCTCTACTTGTCTGTTCCCGAGTAGTCCGCCTTTCACTCGGATATCTACTATATATCCCGCTTCACAATCCTCACAGGTGGTATATAGACCTTCCTCCCTTTGATCGCATAGTAGACGGTAGCCCACAGAAAGATACCCCCAAACATGACGACGTTCCAATTCATCGTATCCGGCTGCACTGGTGTGGCCGTCGGGAAAAAGCAGAATATAAAAAAGGGTATTAGGAATACGAGAGCGATGATGTTGATTGCCGTTCCCGCGCGGCCTAGCGACCAGCGACATGGTGGGAGCGGTTCGCCGCGTAGACGCTTGGAGAGGATGCAGCCGATGGATATGACATAGGAGCCCAACAGAGCGGAGAGGGTGAGGGAGACGATGGCGTTGAGAGCGACGGAGGAGCCGAGGTTGACGAGACTGATGACGATTCCAAAGAGGAAGGAGACCACGACTGCGTTGAGGGGAATAGGGAAGTTTGGGGAGACCTGTAGGATTTTGATTGAGAGAGTCAGATAGTGCTGCTGTCAATGAAGTCTTGCGTCGCAGGTTGATGGAGTCGCGAAGATACTGGTGCTAACGAGAAGAACTATGGACGAGGACTGGAAAATGCGCCAAGAGCACACGCACCTTTGATAAGAATGACGAAAAAGGAAACCCCTTATCACGGGCAAAGGACCAGACCTGTCGGGAGGCTGTCGCAATCTCTGCAATCACTGCACATACTAGTGCAATAATTATGATGGCGACCATGATATCGGTGGCGACATAGTTGTTAGTGATGTTGTAAAATAGTTGAATGAAGGGATATTTGGTAGGAGTATCAAGGATTGCCGAGGGATCAGTGATTGTAAAGCAGAGTGTAAAGACTGCTAAGTATCCGAGGATGATGTTGAGGACTACACCCCAAAAGATTGATCTTGGGAGGGTATCCGAAGCGTCTCTGATCTCTTCGGCTGTACTGAGTCAGCGGCCCTACTATCCAACGGGATTTAGGATGTGAGATCCTACACATATGCACAGCGCAGTCAAAGCCAAGCATAGAGCCCAGAGGAGTGAGAAAGCCAATCATCGTTGCAAGACCAACAGTCTTCCAGTTTCCACCGTTGTAAAAGTCAAGCAGGGCTACCGTGCCACTATTGCGCGTAGGTGCCATCACCAAAAGGGGAATGACGATGGCAAATAGACCAACAACGTGAAGAACCAGTATTACAATCTCCACCGTTGGCAACTGCTTGGCCACGGACGTATTGAAAATGATAGCAAATAGTATCACCGCCATAACAAGAAGAGTACCATGCCATTGCTGAGGAACATAGCTGCTATCATTTAGAGTGATGAGGCCTTGAATCTGAAGGGCGTTTCAAAGTCAGCATCCCTTCTACAGTTCAAAGAAATTATTGGTTAGTAACAGCATCTGCTCTGCTCAATTTCGAGTGACTCATCTATCTAGATGGGACCTAAAGAAGGAATACGCACGATAGTACCCGCGGCGAATGAGAGCCCAACGACAGACCCTTGCCATCCGATAGCAAGAATCCAGCCTACATCGGTGTTCAGCCGCAAAAAAAATGATTAACGCAGATAGCAAGCGACAAGATCGTACCAGTAATGTAGCTGAGATACTTCTGGCACCAAGGTGGGGAGAACTCAGAGACCCAGTGATACTGGCCTCCTGCCGTAGGGGACCTAATAATCACAGACGTTACAAACGACACTCAGTCTGACGAAGAGCACACTCATACATCGATGCCATCTCTCCTATGCTAAGGTAGATGAAAATGCTCGCGATGACCGTTACCGTGTAGCCCCAGAAAATGCCTGCAGTGCCACCGTCGGTCAAGCTAAAGAGGAGATTGCTGTCCATTATGACCATATTAGCATAGATCCTGTAGGCTGCCAGTGCAAGCCGAAACACATACGCGAAGAGAAGCTCCCATGTAGAGATTAGGACGGCGGCAAAGCCGACCATTGATAGAAATTGGAAGTTGCGCTGAGCACAGAATCATCAGCTCAAGACCAACAATGCCACCTGAATGGCGCAGTCGATTTGGAAGGAGTTGCTGGTTTCCTACATACTCGTAATACCTGCTTTCTTCCCAGCACTGTCATGTCGTGGCGGTCTGAATCGGTCCCCATGTACTTTTGCTCAATGAGACATTCTTCACTGAGATCATGCAGCTCCACTTTGGCGCGATATTTCGTCTCTTCATACGCCATGGTGGGATCTTCAAACTCAGCCATCTTGCTATGATAGATAGGTATATCCACAAGAGCACTGCGGAGGGAATTGGGTAGGAAGATGCTTCGAAAAGCTCAGGAAAGCTTTGCGTGAAGTAGATGCCCCGCAGGCTATTTATCATTTTCCTTTTGATTTAGTCCACAGCCTATGCCCTGAAGATGCAGTAGTGGGATCTTCAAAGGGCCAATTAAATGCTTCGCGAATCCTACGCCAAGCGAGATGCCCGCGCGACTCTCGCCGCTACGCTAGATCGTGCGGCCAGAACAAGTCTGGGATTGATACTAGTGCGCGTTAAGAGGTGTTCAGTGCAGCCGAGTCAAGATGCTTGCAATCCTGTAGGACGCGCTATCTGGTCATCTACTTGTGTAATGACAAGTGTAGGATGTTCAGCAAGATGCACCATTCTAATGCTATGGCTCGCAGTCCCCACGTCAGATCCAATATATCTGGACATACACCATAGTGTCTTCAACCACAGCCAAGAAGACATGTACATCTGAAAAGTCCTATGAATAGTCCAATCCTCGAAAGAACATGACTCCCAGCCCTCCTCAACATTGTTCAGGCAAACTTACAAAATCCTGTGGTAGAGGTCATTGGGTATCGCAATTTCTACGCGTCAAACCTGTCACACTCGTATTTTTTGTAGACAGTCTCGTGGGCCTTCAAATTTGGTGCAGGCTATGAAACAACCAGTCTTGGTGCCGTCGAGGTCCGTCGCTTCTTTGACAACTTCGGATATTAGCGAGGGACGAGCTAAGTGCGTGGCACATCACTTCCCGCGACCCCAAGGTCAGCCTAATGTAATTAGATCGCCTTAGAAAACAAATCCTTGAGGTTTTTACCGTCGAAGAAACCTGACAGGCTGAAAGCGCGGTTCGCATGTAATCATTCCGTTTGTGTCTGTTCAGTAATGGTTTGGTGAACATCACTGCAATGCTTGGCCAGAAAACTTGCAATATCATTATACCCGAGGCTCACTGCCCGATGGAAAGGCGTTCCTCCGGACTCAATGACTGCGTTGACATCGGTACCGTTCTCAACAAGTAGCAGGACCATCGGAATGCAGTTCCATTCCACAGCGTGATGCAGAGCCTTTGGGTCTAGGATTCTCATTGTTGCCAGACTGGTACGCATTGCCCACAATGTCTGCTAAATTGGAGAAGAAAGGGCCAAGCCGTGCGGAAGCTATGATCTCGTTGTCCGCGCGTCTTTGGTAGACTTCATTGCTGTTACGACAAAAACTTGAGGGAGGTATCTATCATTTCGTTGGTTCTTTCCGCTAGGCTTTGTAACTTGGAATTCGCCAACTTTTGATCTTGCGAATCGAAGTCCTTGAACATTTGCAACACTTTCAAGACTGTATCAAGCTGGTCACGAATCTTCTTTCCCTTCCCCGAACTCTAAAGGGTAATATCCATTGCCTTTCTTCCATCTTTCTCTTTTGATTTTGTATAATGTCGACCATCTCGGAGGGTAAAGCATCGGAATGGCAGGACTTATTTTCACGGAAGTCTTGGAGAGCTTCGTATGTCTTTGGCTCATTAATTTGGAGATGCTCGACGGCCAGTTGCCAGTATGAGACCTTCTTTGCTGGGATGAAACGGTCGAGTGTCGAAACTCCATCACGAGAATAAGCATCGACGGGTCTCTCGAGATCAGACCCGGGTAAAGGATTGGCATGATTGGAAGCATGACGGACTGTATCAGTGTCTATGAGTTGGTCATGTTCGGTTAAGCCTGTGTCTTTGCGCTGCAGGCGATCGACTGTCGTCTACCTTGCGCTGTAAATATCTACACAATCCCCGAAGAGGGTTTGTGATCTGTATTTTAACCTTTACTCACGCTACTCCTGGATTCCTTTCGTTTTTGACCTTGTACCTCTGGTCCCGCTCTCTGGCGATTTGCACAACCCCGTAAAAGCTTTCGATACCCTGCCATTAGGTTTCGTTGGTCGTTGATCGACGATGAAGCAATACAATGGTGATTGTACAAGTTGACCAAAAAGCGCTGGAGCGGATTCTGTTCCGCCCATGCCAAGAAATTGCACGACTGAGGGGACCCAGCTCTGAGCAAAACACAAGCGCGTCCAAATAATTATCTCGACCGTTCGTCAACATCAAGCTTGAAGGTTGATTTGCCATAGTACAGATGGGCCAAAGTAAGTATATCCGCCGTTAGAAATAACGAAATCTACTAAACCTCGTCAGAAGATCGGGAAGAGCGCCAGTTGATGCGCCAGCGAGGTGCAGGGTAAGCTCCTCTCGTCTTTCTAACAGGCCTCTACTGAATTATGACTATAAGAATCCGCCAAGTCAAGAACATTGGCTTTGATCTTGTGCTACCCGGTCAAGAAAACGTGTTAGCTGAGCCCCTCCAACCTGTCAAATCAGGCAGGTCTCGAAAGACTCCACAGCCCGAGCTGCTTCCGCAGCGATCTACAAGACGGACACCGAAGCCAGAGAAGCCACAGGTTCAGCGATCATTAGGCAAACCGCTGGCAACTGGAGTCACGAAAAAGCGCGGTAGGCCGGCAAAAAAGGCAATACCCGACGGATTCGAGGACCTATCTAGGTCTCGTGTTACCCAGGCTGATGGAGAGGGCATTACTACAAGGAAGAGAAACACTGGGAAGGTCCAAGAGGAACAAGTAGATACATCGCAATCAAACGCGCCCGATGTCCACAGCGGTGGACTAGGGACAACCGAGGCTACTCTGAGTGCTGTGCCTAGTACTGGGGTCAAGAAGAGAAAGAAGAGGAAGTCAATCGGTCAGCAGTCAACGAGCCGATCGAAAGCTGCCAAGGCTCGAAGTCCACTCAAGCCAGACCGCCAACCTCGGAAGACAAAACCCAAGCCAGCCCTTGCAGAGGCTGCAGAAGTGGCTGACCTCAACAAGACTTTGGTCAGTAAAGAGCAGAAGGAACCCTTTGATGATGCGGTGCCGTTGGATGGAGGCGAGCCGATGAAATTGCCCGAAGTCGCCAATGTATTGCATTCTGGAGCTGAGAGGGTTGAGCCAAGCGCAGAGAAGCCCCAACAGGGAATCGCACAGAAGCCCAAAAAGAGGAAGCGGGTGCCTGTCGAAGACTTGCCAGTGAAGCGTGCCAAGGCAACCTCCAGTCAGAGCAGACGTGTGCCAAAGATCTCAAAGACCCAACAAGAGATCATACATGCAGAAGACGGATCCAACGCACTTCAGGGCATGGAGAATTCTNNGTTTCGGAGATTGCGCAGCTTCATAAGGAGAAGCCCAAGAAGAGAAAGCGGGTGACTATTGGCCAACAGTCAAAGAAGCGCGTCAAAGCTGGTGTTGCTCAGATTCAGGGAGAACAGAAGGCACACAAAGAGCCTAGCACTCTAGAGGAGGTATCTGAGTCGGCTCAAAGCATAGGGAAGCCTGCCGAGGTCGGAGTCGGCTCAGATGCCCATGCAGTTCAGGAGCAAGAGGTCACAGCAGGAGAATCAGAACTCCAAGCACAAAAGCAGAAGCCAAAGAGGAAGAAGCGGAAATCAATTGGCCAGCAGAAACCGAAGAGAAAGTCCATGGACCTCGCTACACCAAAAAGAACAGATAGGAAGATAGCGGCAGGCACTCCAGTTGCTACGAGGCAGGAATTGAACAACAAGCCGAAAACTAAACGTGGACGGCCTAGCGCCAAACGAGCACCGGAAGAGGCCATCGAAGAACCACACGCAGAGAGCCTAGCGCACTCACCCGAAGAAGAGGAGGCTCATTCCTCAGAACATGGACCGGAGGGCAAACCCAAGGCCAGACGCGGGAGACCCAAAACCAAACCGATTCCCAAAGATGCTATCAACCTACCAACCGAAAAGACCAACGAACATGCACCTGAAGACCAGGAAGAGATCCAACCCCCAACCCTGCCTGAAAAAAAGAAGCGCGGACGGCCGCGCAAAACCGACACCTCTCAACCAACCTCACAAACTACCAGGCCGACAAAAATCCCTACATCTCGCAAATCAAAACCCAAACCCACCCCAGCCGCACCCAAAGGCCGCGCACCTCCCAAAAACACCATCCCGATAACCATCTACGCTCCCCCCTCGCCCACCTCCGACGCGGAAGAGGACCCGCTAACCACCTCCCATCCGCACCCCACACCCACCACCATAAACGCCGTCGATGTCCTCTCCCAAGTCTGCTCCGAACTGCTCTCCAAACACAGCGCCGCCCTCGCCGAACAAATCCGCTCCGACCCTTCATCCACAAACAAATCCACACTCAAACGCACGAAAGAAACGACGGATCTCTACGCGCGGGAACTCGCTTCCCATCTCCTGCAGCTGACGACCACGCTGAACGCGAACACGTCTTTGCAATCGCGCGTCAGGGCGGCGGCGAAAGAGGAGCGGGGACTGA
>JAEUBB010000283.1:1007-24269 GCA_018257885.1 Parmelia sp. 050094
GATAGTTAATCTATATAAATAAGTATATTAGAATTAATATATATAGCTTTTTAAAAGTAAGTTATATCGTAGTCTTTATAAAAGTAATAAAACTTTTTAATAATAGCGGGCTTAATATTATTATTATTAATCTTAAGTAAGTTATTACTAATAATAGCGAGATAGAGATATTAATAATAGATTATATTTTATTAATTAAGCTTATTATTATTATTATCGCCGCTAAGATTTTAAGCGTATATTATATAATTTTAAATATAGTCCGCGAGCTCTAAGATTCTTATCTCTAGCTTAATAATTAGCTAGGTTATTAAAGAAATATCTACTTTAATTTAAGTTTTATCTTAATAAGTTATTATTTAAATAACCGTAATCCGCTTAATCTATATAAGTATTAGTACGAAGAAGATAAATCTATTAATAAGTAATATAATTAGATATTCTATATTATTAATATTAAAAGAGATCTAGATAAGATATATTATAAGATTTATAAGTTATAAATATTAATTAATATTATTTATAAATAAGTTCTAGCTTACTAATTTATTCTTAATTACTTTATAGTCTTTAAGTACTAATACTATTAGTTTAAGTATTTCTTACTTATTATTTTAGAAGAGACTTAAGAGATCTACTAAGTTAATTAAATAATTAATTATAGAAGTCGCTATAAATAAAAACTTCGTTAGCGCGACTAAATCTTTTATAAATTAATAAATTAATATTTAAATACTCTTAATTTTTTAAGACTCGTTAAATAGAAGTATATTAAAGACGCTAAAGTAATAACTATATACTTAATTAAGTAGCTTCTCTAAATATTCTATCTTATTATATTATAAGTTATTATTCTTTTAATCTAATCTCTTTTTATAAAGCTTTATAAAAAGATTTCGACTTTTAAATTTCTTATACTTATCGTCTTAATATATACTATAACGGCTTTATATTATATAGCTAGTTAAAATAATATATTAAAGCGCCTTTAATCTAAAAAATAAAGATATAAGATAATTTAAAAGATTAATAATTAAGATATTAAGATAGATACTCTTATTACTTTACTTAACTTTCTTAAGCGAGCTATAGAATTATTTAAGTTTAAGTAAAAAAAAGTAGTATATTATCTTATTCTTCTATATTACTAACTTCTAAAAGAGAGCTATAATAATAGTAATCTTATATTCTTTCTTTATAATATTTATATAAAGAGCTCGGGCTTAAGCTACTTTAACTTTAATATTTATTTAATAGTACTTATAGACTTTAGTAACTTTTTTCTTATTATAGTTTAAATTAAAATTCTATAATTTATTCTCTATCTTCTACGATTTATTTTCTAAATTCTATAGTTTATTCTCTATATTCTATAGTTTTAGTACTAGTATATTATCGTCTTACTTATTATCGTTATACGTATTATTATCCGTAAACGATTACACGTTCTTAGATAATAAGTTAGGGGTAGCGATATTTAGATTATTATTATCTATAAATAATTATACGTCCTTAAATAGCGAGTTAAGAATAGCGACGTTTAGATTATTATTATTTATAAATAATTATATATTCTTAGATAGCTAGATAGATATATTATTATTAAGATTATTATTATCCGCGAATAATAATTATATAGAAGTTTAGATAAAGATAGTAATATCTATCTTATTATTATTTATAGATAACGTTAAATTATTAAAGAATTAAGAGAACTATAGAGTCTTCTTATACTTTAAGTAGATAATAAGAAAGTAGTATAGAATAAAGATAAGAGTAAAGATTATTTTATTTAATTCTATATTATTACTATATATACTCTTATTTAGCTTAGTATAGATTATCTTTAGAAACTAGGCTAGAATAATAACTTAGTATAGTTTAAGCTTTTAAAACTTTCTTAATTTATTAAGCTAATTCTATAAGTAGTAGCTAATAATAGAAAAGTTAAAATTAAAATTAAAAAGCGCGTAGAATTTTTTATAGCTTAGCGTTATAATATTAATATTATTTATATAATTATAAAGGTTCTAAAAAGTCTTATAGTCGTTATCTCTAATTTATATTAAATCTTCTAGTATATTTCTTAAGATAGCGGCTTTATAAATTAGACTTAGTATAGTTTTCTAAATATCTTATATACTTCTCTTAAAAGCGTATTTAGCGTTAGTAATTATATCTATAATAATAGAAATAATAATAATATTATTATTTAATATAGAGTAAAGTACTATTATACTCTATATTATACTATTAACGATAGTTATTATACTCGCCGCGCTTATTTATAACTAGCTCTAAAGGAATCTTTTTTATATCGCGTTTATATTAAATTTATTTTTATACTTAATTTCTTTAATTATATTATAGAATATCTTTATCTTTCTTCTCTTATACTTTTATAGTTTATAGCGACTTTTATTCTTTTATTTTAATTTAATTATATCTCGCTTTTTATCTTTTATCGCGAGTTATTATTACTCTATAATATACGTAGTAAACTTTATATTAAGACTAATATTTTTTATAGTCTATAAAGACTAATTATTATTTATAGATAATAAATTTTTATTTATATTTTAATTAAAATTATAGAATTAGAACTACTATACTTAGTTATTTTACTTTTTACTAAATATAGAGTTAATTCTTCGCGTAATACTACTCTTTTATATTAGTACTCTAAAGAATAGTAGAGCTCGATACTAGTCTTTATAATAATATTTATAAGACTATAATATATCGAATATAATACTTCTCTAGTATAACTTTAAGAATAGTTTAAGAAGATCTTATATTATAATAATAAATAATATAGCGAGTCGAGTATTCTATAGAATCTTTAATCTTAAAAGTATAATTATATCTATTTAGAGTTATTTCTTATTTAAGAAGTTATTTAGTATCTTAAAGATATTCTTTATATAAACTTATATCTTCTTTAACTTATTCTTAGCTCTAAACCCGTTTAATTTAGCGCTAAAAAAGTGTTTAAAAAGTAACTATAACTTTTTAAATTCTCTAATAATAATTAGTTAGTTAGTTTACTTTAATTTAAGATATTTATAAAGTCTCTACTCGACTTACTATACTTTCTTAGTATTAAGAAGAAATATATAATTTAAGTTAAACTCTAACGCTAATTAATTAAGATAAGCGCGTTATAAAAAAGTTAAATTAGAGTTAAACTTCGCGATCTTTTACTTTATTAATATTATTAAAGTATTAACTAAGGTTTTCTTAATCTTTAACTTTATTAATATAATTAGCGTATCGACTACGCTTTTTTTATTCTTATAAAGTAATATAATATCGACTATAATCTAGAAGAAGATTAGCTAGTAGTTTTAAATATATATAGTTCGCGAATAATATATATTAATATTTAAAAGATATTCTCTAACTAAGAGAATATCTAGATATATATTAAAAGGCGATTTAAAGCGAATATTATTTATAAATAATAATCGCTAAGGTCTAAATCTACTTTACTTATAAAGAAGAGATCTAAATAATTATTAGTAAGCGATTTCAAGTATATAATATTTATAGATAATATATATTAATATTTAAATAAATTTCCTATACGGAGAAGAGATCTAGATAATTATTAATAGATAGTTTAAGACGATTATTATCTATAAATAAGACGCGCCTAGATCTAAATCTAGAAGTAAGATTTTACTTATTCTAGAATTATTAGTTTTTTATTTAAAAATTAGCTAAAAGCTAGAAATATAAGTCTATATACTATCTACTAGTAATAATAAGTACTATTTAAGTACTAGAAGCAATAAAAGAAGAATATAAATAAAGTAAGTAATATAAAAGAAGAAAGAATTAAAAGAGTTAAAAATAAGTTAAAATTTAAAAATAAGAGTATACTAAGAAGACGCTAGCGCGTTTATTTATTATTAATTTTTATTAACTTAGTATAATCTTATCCGCAGATAATATCTAGCTAATAAGAGAAAAAGAGAATACTAGAAGTAAGAAAGAAATATAGATATAAAAGATAATATAAAAGAATAAAGAATTAAGAGTTATAGATATATTAAGAAAGTATTAGTATATATATTTATATTTATTCTCTTAGCGCGGTCTTATTTATAGATAATATTTAGCTAATAGAGATTATACTAATAGAGATTATACTAATAAAGATTATACTAATAGAGGTTATACTATAGTAGATCGATAGCTATAATAATTATTTCTAAACTATTAATACTAGTCTAAAAGGATTAATAATACTAATTTAAAAAAGATCTATAATATCGCGATAAATCTATAAATATAGAGAGTATAATTAAGTTAAAATTATCTTAATCTTAATCTAAGAAATACGAATTCTATATTATAAAGAGTAAGCTAACTAATAACTACTCGCTATATATTATTTATAGATATTATAAAGTTAGCGAGTAAATATCGTCTATAAATAATATAGAGTTAATAAGTAAATATTATTCGTAAATAATATTTAATAGTTTATTAATATTAGCGAGTAAAATACTTTAGAACGTAAGTAGTACTATCGCCTAGTATAAATACTTAATCTTAATAATATTCTTTATAGGCGTAATAGCTAGAGATATCGAGATCGCTATACTACTTAGTATTTACGAATTCTATATAGATTTCTTATTATAACTATATATATTACTAAGATTAAAATAGCTATTTAGATCTATAGGCGAGAAGTCTAATAAGTAGATATATAATTTTAAGAGTATAAGAATATCGATATATATAGCTTCGTATTAAATATAATTTAGATCGTTCTAGATAGAATTATAAAGAGTACTATAGATAAAAAGAAACTAAAGTAAATACTATATATTATAAACGCGTAGTATAATATTTCGATTTATTTAATTCTTAAAGCTCTTTATCTAACTTATATTAATAACTATTTTTATATAAGCGAGTAGAAGCCCGCGACGAATACTTAATAAAATATTATTTATTAGCTAGCTATAATAATTAGAGATTTTATTATTATAGTAGAGTAAGAAGCTACGAAGAAGTATAAATTAAAAGATAAAGTTAATAATAAACTAATTAATAACGCGAGTAATAAGTAAGGGGTACGTCTTACTAGAGCCGATAAGCTTAATAGTATTACAGAAGTCTATAGCGATAACAAGAATAACGCGTAAAGTATTAAAGATAAATTAATTTTTATACTAATTAAGAACGCTAATATAGTTACTAGCCTAGATTTTAATTATATAGAAAAAGAAAGTAAATTCCGTAATAAGATTAATACTAAAGACTTAGTTAATAGTCTAATAAATAAGAATGCCTTACTAAGTAGAGAAGAGGTTATAAAATAAGATTAGAGTAAGTATAAAGCGAGGTTAATTATAATTATTAGAGATACTAAAGATAAGTAGTAAGTAAAAGAGTAGATAGATAAATAACTAATAACGTAGAATTATAGCTAGATTAGTTAATTAGACATTATAAGAGTCTATAGCAATAGCGAGAACGATATATAAAGTATTAAAGATAAATTAGTTCTTATACTAGTTAGAAACGCTAATATAGTTACTAGCTTAGATTTTAATTATATAGAAAAAGAGAATAAATTCCGCGATAAAATTAATATTAGAGAAGACTTAGTTAATAATCTAGTAAATAAGAACGCCTTACTAAGTTAGAAAGAGGTTATAGAATAGAATTAGAATAGATATAGAGCAAAGTTAATTATAATTATTAGAGACGCTAAAGACGAATAAGAATACCTTACTAAATTAGAAAAGAGTTATAGAATAGAGTTAAGATAAACGTAAGGCGAAGTTAATTATAATTATTAGAGACGCCGAAGACGAGTAGTAAGTAAAAGAATAGATAGATAAATAATTAATAATATAAAATTATAACTAGATTAGTTAATTAAGTATAAGAGAAGTAACTATTTAAAGTATTATATATTAGAGATAACTAACTATATATTTAGATAAATACGCTAATAAAAGAATTAAAGCGCTAAAATATACTATAGAGTTTAGATTTATTTTTTATATTAAAGATCTAGTCGCTCTAGACTTTAATAGTCTTTTATATTTTAATTAAGTTATTATTTAGCTTTTTAAGTACTACGTAGTTTATATTAATCTTATTATATAAGTAATTAATATTCTAGATTAGAAGCTACTTCTTTATCTCTATATTATAAAATCTAGTCTTATACTATATAAGATCGTCTTATAAGTTATTATTAATATAATATAGATTAGAGATTATACGGTTCTTCTTCTATTATAGTACTTTATTATACTTAATCTTCTTTTTTAAATATCTAATATAATATTAGAGTTTACTAAGACTAGTCTTATTATTACGCTATTTAATAGATTAGAAACTCGATAATTAGTATACTCTTAAAATAAAGATCTTATTAAATATTTAAAGTAATAGAATTAATATCTAATAATTAAATTATTAAGAGTACTCGCTAGCTCTTTCTCGCTATAATATAACTCGATATTTAACTTCTACGATATTAGAATTATTAAGCTAAGTAATATAAAAGTTAGTATAAGATTATCTTATAAGTCTTTACTAATATAATATAGATTAAAGATCTTACGGTTCTTCTTCTATAATAATACTTTATTATACTCGATCTTCTCTTTTAAACGCTTAATATAATATTAGAGTTCGCTAAGATTAATCTTATTACTACGCTATTCGATAGATTAGTAACTCGATAATTAGTATATTCTTAACTTAAAAAATATAAATTCTGTATTATAGAGAGTAAGCTAATTAATAACTACTCGCTATATATTATCCGCGAATAATATACCGTTAGCGAATAAATATCATTTATAGATAATATATAATAGTTTATTAATATTAGTAAGTAAAATATTATAAAAGATATAAACTCTATATTATTTATAAATAGTATCTAGTTAAATAAGAAGATATTAAAAATATATTCTTTATAAATAACTTATAATATATTATTAAAAATAGAGAGGTTTAATATAACTACTTAATTATACTTTATAAATACTTTTAGTTAAAGAGATAATAAGTTTTACTAGATTTAGCTAAAGCTTCTAGATTTATTAAGTAATAAGAATAGCTTAATAGCGATATTATAACGACTTTATAATATATAATAATATACTTAGTAATTTATAAGCCTAATAATACTTTAGATTTATAGAAAATTCTACGTCGCCTCTTAATATATACGCGATAAGTAATTCGCGGATAATATATACTAAGTAGAAGTCTTAATAAATACGTAGAATAATATTATTATAAGTAGAAGTACTTAGAATAGATTATATAATAAGAACTCTAGTAATAGAGTTAATAATAATTACGCGTTAAGGCGAATTAAGTAGTTTATTAAGCGAGCTTATATTA
This sequence comes from Parmelia sp. 050094, assembly GCA_018257885.1. NCBI lineage: Eukaryota > Fungi > Ascomycota > Lecanoromycetes > Lecanorales > Parmeliaceae > Parmelia > Parmelia sp. 050094. Next base: position 8,400 of record JAEUBB010000283.1, read on the forward strand.
CTTATTTTATATTAGAGTAAAGTAAGCGCTAAGGGAATAGACTATATTATTAATAAATTATATATATTACTAGAATAGCGTATAGTTTCTTATTTTAGTTAAGTAGCCTTAATTATCTACTTCTTCTATTAATAAGTAATAGGTTTCTTCTCTATATACGTATAGAATTCCTCTAGTATTTATATAATTACGATCGCGTATTATAAATCTATTAGTATATTTATTCTATTTCTATTTTATACTTTTTTTAGATAAGTAAGGAGGATCTAATAGAGATATAAAGAAGATTAGGTAACTAGTAGAATAGATAATAAGTCCTTCGATATATATATCGACTAAGGGGGTTAAGATAGAGAGTAATACTGAATAACGCGCTCTATAATAAGATTAGTACTAATAAAAGATAATTTAGAAAGAGACTAATTTAGTAATAATAATAGTAGCGAATAATAATACTCGTTAGCGTAAAAAATATTTATAAATAGTAATACTTACTAGTATAGTCGATTATAGACTTAGAAAGAGACGTTTATAGTATTATTAAAATAAGAGTCCGTCGCTATAGAATTATTAGAAGATAGTATTTTAATATAAATAGTTATAATAAACGCTATCTATTAATTAATATAATAATCGCGGCTTAATAAGGCTTAGAGACTAATAGAAGGCTTATTTAATTAAGGGCGCTATATAGATAAGGCTTATATATTTATTAGCGAGTATAGTTTTATATAAGCTAGCAGAATTTTAATCGAGGCTTTAATCGATATTTTATATTAAGATATACTTAGCGCTTAAGTAATTATTAAAGTACGATACGATATAGTAATAATATAAAGATAATTATAGAGAAATAGATAAAGCGTTAATAGCTAAGAGAGTTATATATAGATTTATTTATTTACTATTATTATTTAAAGTATAACGTTATCTATAGATAATAATCGTTTATATTAGTTAATTACTTAGTACGCCGATAGCTTTAAGTTATAGCTAATAAATATAGATCTTTATAATAATATACGAAACTAAAGATTTTAATACTACGCGTTATTATAAAGATTTATTATTATTAGCTCTATAAACTTTAAATAGTTACGACTTATATTTTAGAGTATTATAATTATAGCGATATTAATAGTTAACGATAACGATTTCTATCTTATATAAATAAAGATAAATATAAAAAAATAGAAAAGACTATCTTTTTTACTAATATTCTTTTTATAATTTTACTCTTTATTAGAAAAAAAACGAGTTAAAGAAGAAGCAGAGTATATTAGTAATAGCTATAAGTAAAAAAGTCTTACTCGCCTAAAATTCTTAATATTCTACTCTAACTCTAACTCTATCTATCTTATAATATTAATAGTAGATTCTATTTTAGATTACTAATACTTTTATTTCTAATAATATAAGATTTAAAATAATTTCTTCTAATCTTAATAAATATAAGACGTATTATTAAGAGTAAAGATTAATAATTTTAAAACTAAGATTAGCTTATATAAAATAAATAAAGATATTAGAGATAAAGAAGAACGATTTTTTTATTTAGTATTATAAGAAATTTAGTTAACTAAAGATAATTATTAATAATAAAGAGAGTTATTAGAAATTTCTAGCGTATACTTAAAATAATTAGAAAGTATATATAAGAAAAAAGAATAATATTAATTATTAATTTATATAGTAGAGATTATTATAAGCTAGAAATAAATATAATTAACTTAAAAAGTATAATCTAGTCTTATTAAGTAATAATAGTTAAGTATAATAATAATAAATTAATTAAGATAAAAATAAATAATATAATTATTATTATTTCTTAAATATTAATTCTTAGTTATATAAGCTTATATTATAAAAATCTTATAATCGACTTTAATATTTAAATTATTATATTTATAACTTAGAGCTACTTACTTATAGCTATAAATACTTAAATAGCTTATAAGCTCTATATTAATAACTTAGAACGCTAATTTTAGTCTCTAGCTTATATATATACTAGCTAGATCTAAGAGCTTTAAGCTAATAATAGCGTTTAGAGTCGCGTTTCTTAGTTTATAGATAAAGTTTCTTAGACTTCTAGTCTCTATAGAAGATCTTAAAATTAATTTATTTAAAATACGAGTTATAACGAATTAAATTATTTCTATTTACTTAAAAGAGATATAATTCTTTATAGAATTCTATAATTTCTACTATTAATTTATTAAGAACTTTTTTAAAATTATTAAATTATTAATATATTTTATATAAAAAAAGATACTCTTTAACTAAAACTTTAATTATTAGAAAGTATTTAAACTTTTTAAAAAGATTATAATTAAAGTTTCTACTTTTCGCTATTTTAATAGAAATTACTAGATTATTCTAAAGATAGATTTCTTTAATTATATTAATAAAAGTATTCTATTATAATATAATAATAAGAGAATTCTTTATTTAGTTATTTTTTATAATAAGAATCTTACTTCTACTAAGTATAATTATTAAATTTATAATAAAGAACTTTTTATAATTATTCGCTATTTAGAATATTAAAGACTTAAGCTAAAATATATTAATATCTTAATTAAAATCTTTATTAATTATAAGAATCTTATATACTTTATAGAAGAATATAATTTAAGTTAATATTAAGTAAGATATTTAGATCTTCTATTAGAATTTAATATTAAGATTTAATTTTACTTTAGATTTTAAAACTTTAAAATTAATACTCTTATTAAAATAGCTAGTTCTAAGTCTTAGATCTTAAATAATAATTATTTTAAGTAAATATATTAAATAATCTTTATATTTAATTAATTAGAACTTAATAATATAGAGATCTTAATAGTTAATAACTTTATTTATTATTAGATTTATAAAGCTAATTAGAATAATACTATATATATTAAATTACGCTAAGCTAAAAAAGAAAATAAAGAAAAAATTTATAATATTTCTTTTCTAAAATATTAAATATATAATAAAGTACTCTACTATACTTATTATATTTAGATATTAAAGTTAATATATATATTAGATTTAGTTAGAATAGAACTAGACTACTTAAGCTATATAATAAGCGAAGTATTATTAAAACGCTTAATATATATAGATCTAGTAAGATCTTAGTATATATATATACTAAGCTAGATCTTAGCGAATAAGCTTAAAAAGATAATTCTTTTTAAAGTTCTTTTTCTCTTTTTTAAAAATTAGTCTATTACTTTAATACTATATACGAATATATATACTTACTAGTCTTATATTACTATAATATCTTAAAACTTAATCTAAAAATTATTTCTAATAATTCTAATTCTTTAATTCTTTTAAGAAATAGTAATTCGAGATTAATATAGTCTTAATATTATAATTATAGTTATAACGTACTTAAATTATAAGCGAATTATTCTTGTTAAAAATAATATTAGATTAAAATATTAATATTATAATATAGTTTAAAGTACTAGAGTATATATTTAAGATTAATAAAAATAAGAATTAAAATAATAATCTTAATATTAATCTAGACTATAATAATAATAATAACTAAGAGTTAAAGATAAATCTAGATTAAAGTAATAAAGATTAAAAGTAATCTAAGCTTATTATTAATAAATATATAGTAGAAGCTACTCGTTATTAAAATAAATTAATAAAATAACGTTATCTTAATACTCTTAATTAGAAGATTAAATTACTAGAATAAGATATAATATTAAATACTTATATCTATAATATAGATAAGAATATAGAGTTATTCTTAATTATAAGTTCTAAAAGAATCTTAAATAGCGTATAAAAAAGTAGTATTATAAAAAGATCTTAATATTAACTTTATTTAAAGAATCTTTTAATATATAAGAGTAAGAATACTTATAAATACTATAACTAATATTATAAAATAAAGAAAAGATTTTATCTTAGTATTAAATACTTTTATATTAAGTAAGATAGAATTCTTTAAATACTTTAATTTATTAAACTAAATTTAAAAGAATAATAATATATTATTAAGTTAGAAAACTCTAATAAGTAATTTATTTAAAAGAAATTTAAAAATATACTTTTAAATTAAATTAAAAATTCTCTTAATCGTAATCTTAATACATTTTAAGCGTATTTAGACGCGTAGTAGAGATTAAACTAAATAATTTAATAGTTTAGTACTTATTTAGCTTCTTTAGAATTATAAATAAATCTATATATTAAAAGTTAATAAATAGCTTATCTATTTATAAGATTATAATCTAAGATTTAAATTATTATTACTAATATATAATTAATTCTTATAATAAGAAATAAGTTACTATTCTTAGTAATACGATTAGAGATTAATTAACGTAGAAGTAATATAAACTCTTCGCGAAATTAATATATAAATAGTATATTAATTTTATATAAAAACTATAGAGAATTTAATTAAAATTCTTTAAAGTTATAGCTAAAAGATAGTCGTTATAAATACTTTTTATAAAAGCGTAGTAATAGCGAATCTAAAAATAAGTTAAATTATAAATAAAAAGAAAGAGATAAATATTTAAAAACTATTTAATACTATAACTATAATAAAATAAATTATTACTTAACTACTTATAAAAAATTTAAAAAGTTAGAAAATATTAATTAAGTCTCTATTAAATTAATAGATAATTATAATATATATATAATTAAAATAAAGAAAAAAGATAATTTTTTATTAAAAACTCTATATTAATAAAAATAAAAAGAGAAGTAATCTTTATACTATTATTAATTTATAATAGCTATATTATTCTAAATTAGAATAATTATAATATTATTACTACTTAGTTCTATTTAAATAATAGTATTAAGATAAGTATAATTAGCTAATACTTTATTTTAAAATATAATCTAGTTAAGATTAATACTTCGCTTTTTATATTAAATTAAATAAATAGAAAGTTTACTTATTATTATAAAGCTTATATTATATTATTATACTCTATAATAGTTAGATATATAAGAAACGATATAAATATATATTTTATACTATTAATAAAGAGAAATTATCTCTAACTCTAGATCTTTCTATTATTAATAAGAAATAAATTAAAATTAATATTATAAAATAAACTTAGCGCTTTAATATAAATAAATAATTATTTAAGATTTTAGAACTCTAAAAATTTATAAATTTTTTAAAGAATTATAAAATTATTTATATCTTAATAATAATTAATATAGTCTCGATATAATCTAAATATATAATTAGCGTATTATTAACGAATAATATATATATAAGTAACGTAGTACTAGAACTATAGATTTTAGAAAAGTTAAATAAATATAAAAATATATTTTTAATTAAAAAAGTAAGTTATCTTCTATCTTATAAAGAGCGTAATTATATAATTAAGATTATAGTAAAGTTATTATTTAGCTCGCTATATAATTTATTTAATATTAAGTTAATAACTCTAAAAAGCTATCTAGATAATATCTTAATTAAGAAATAAATTTAATATTTTACTAACTTAATTAAAGTATTTATTCTCTTTATTTCTAAAAAAAATAAAGATCTATATTTATATATTAATTATTATAAATTAAATAAGATAATTATAAAGAATTAATATTCGTTACTTCTAATTAATAAAATACTAAATTATCTAAATAGTATAAAGTAATTTACTAAATTAAATCTAAAAGATACTTATTATTATATTTAAATTTATAAGAGTAATAAGTAGAAGACTACGTTTTATATATATTATAACTACTTTAAATATCTTATAATACTATTTAGTCTTATTAATACTTTAGTTACTTTTTAAACTTATATTAATAAGTCTTTAATAAAGTTAATAAATTAATTCTATATAATCTACTTAGATAATATTCTTATTTATTCTTAATCTTATATAGAGTATATTAAATATATTAAGTAAATACTTAATTAACTTCGATATATAAATTTATTTATAAGTTTAAAAAAATACGAGTTTTTTACTATAAAAGTAGAGTTTCTTAGTTTTATTATATTAACTTATAGCGTTATAATAAATCCTTATAAAGTAGCTATAATTTAAGAGTAATTTAAGTTTAAAAGCTTTTATAATATATAAGTCTTTCTAGACTTTATAAATTTCTATTAAAGATTTATTTATTATTATTTCTAAATAGCGAGCTCTTTAATAGATCTATTAAAAAAGAGTAAAAAGAATATTAAATTAAAATTATTTAAATAGTTTAAAAATATTAAATATATATTTAGTATACTAAAAGATATCTTTATAAATATATCTTTATTATACTATTATAATTCTCAGCTTTCGATATATATCGAGATAGACTCTTTAAGCTTTACTTTAATAAATATTTTAATCTAATTATTTAAAAGAATTAAATAATAGTACTTTATAATCTTCTATTTAAAAAAGATAATTAATATAAAGTAGAATTATAAGACTTATAATTAAAAGCTTCTTATTATTATAATAATCTTTAAATATTAATATTATTATTTTAAAAGAAATATTTACTTAGTAAAAGCCTTAATAGATTATAATAATCTTAAGTACTTTATAAAATTATTAAAATTAAATAATAAATAAGTTAAATAGATTATAAAGCTTTCTAGCTTTAATTTTTTATTTTATATAAATTAAATAAGATTAACTCTATAAATATACTATTAAGATAATCGAATTATAAAGACGAAAATAAAGTAATAAATAAGATTTTATTTACTTTATAATAAAAGCTAATTAAAATAAAGAGTTTAATAAACTCTATATTTTTTACTATATAAGAAGTATATAGATATAGTATAGCTAACGCTAATAATAAATATATAGAAAGTATAAAAAATACTCTATCTAAATATAATTTAAGTATAGATTAAAGATACTTCTTAAATATTAATATTAGAGAAGAAATAATTAATTTAAAAAAAATACTTATTAATTTAATAGTTATAGCGATATAAGAGATATACTTAAATATAATATATTCTTTAAAGCTTAAAGAATCTCTATCTTTATTTTAAAAAAGTTTAAATAAGACGCTTATTTAATATAAATATAATATAGTTAAGAAGTAGCTTAACTCTATTATTAAAATTATTAATTATAAATAGCTTATTCTATACTTAGTAGCTAATATATTAATTACTAATAAAATAATATTTAATTTAAATAGTAAACTTATCTATAAACTTATTAAAGTACTTTAATAAGAGAATACTCTTATTAAATAATATAAAGCTAATAAAGTATAGAGTACGCGAATATAGAATACTAAAGCTTAAACTATAAATAGCTAGAAATTATTAAATTATAATAATAATTATATATTTCTAGTAAGAATTTTATTTATAAAGAGCTATTAAAATATTATTATAATAACTCTATAGCGAGTTATTTTAACGTAATTAAGACTCTTAAGTTAATTAATTATAAATACTATTAAGATAGTATTAAGATAGATATTAAAAAATATATTAAAATATATAATATTTATTAATATATTAAGATTAAAAGATATTATTTTTATAATAAGTTAAAAACGCTTTCTATTTTAATAGAATTCTAAAAGAAAATTATAATAAACTTTATTATAAATCTACTACTAAGTAAATATAAGAGTTTTATTTATAATACGATTCTTATAATAGTAGATAAATATATTAAAATAATTAAATATATTTTTACTAATAAGATAATTAACGTAGTTTAGCTAAAAGAGCTATTTATAAAAAAAATTATTCTTAAATATAGTATATTAAAAAATATTATAATAGACTANTTTTTATAAATATATTTTAATTATAAATATATTATTAATTAAAGATAAAATATAGACTAAATATTATCTTTTACTTTTAAATAAATAATTAAATTAAGCGTTAAAATTAAATACTAAAATATTATTTAAGAGTTTATTACTTAAAGTAATAAAATAATTAGATATTATTACTATTACTTATAAAGTTTATATATATATAAAGTAAATATAAAATAATTAGTTATAATCTATTTAAGATATTATATAGATTTAACTTAATATTTAAATTAAATCTTAAGAATAATATCTTAAAAGAGAAGATACTCTTAATAATAAAATATATTAAAGAAATTAATATAATAAGATAAGAGCTTAAAAAATACTAGTAAAGTATACTTAAAATATAAATAAAGTTTTATAATAAGAAATATAAGCTTTAAACTTATAAAAAAAAGAACTTAGTAATATTATCTACTTAAAATCTAAAGTAAAAACGACTAAATTAAAAGCTATTTAATAAAGTATTAAGCTTATTTCGAGTTTAAAAGTATATTAATAGATAAGTCTATTATTTATAATTATTATCTTTTTATTAAATTTATTCTATTTTCTTTATATTATTATTAGAGTCTTATAAGTAAAGATTAAATAATATCGCTATTTTAGAGTATTCTATAGTAGACCTTATTAATAATATCGAAAAAAATAAGATAAAGAAAATCTTAAAAAGATAAAAGTAAAAGAGTATTATTAAATACTTTATTTATTAGAAAAAATAATCTAAAAAGTATAATTAATAGATTTTAAAATAGAATATAAAGTATATATAAGATCTAGTTAATAAGTTTAATAAAATAGAATTATATAAGCGAAAAGTATAGTAGATATATATAAAAAAGAGCTTAAAGATTAATAGATTTAAAAATTAGTTTAAAGACTACTATAATAAAAAATATAGTTATAAGATTAAAAAGAATTAAAAATAATCTAAAGATTCGCTAGTAAAATATAAATCTATTAAACTATAATTAAAGCTATAATAAGATTATAATATAGATATAATATTAGCTTAATTAAATCTATTAAAAACTTTCTTCTCTTTTAATTTTAATTAATTATTTAAATCTAGTAATTTAACGATATCGATAATAATATTAAGATTAAGTAATATCGAAGTATCTTCTTTAACTCTATCTATTATAACGTCTCTATTATTATCGAGACTAGAGGTAATCGCGAAGCGAGTTATAAATATAGCGAGAATATCTCTATTATTAAATAAATTTAAGTTAAACTTATTACTAAAGCTATTAAAGCTTAAGTTAAAGTTAGCTCTATTCTTCTTATTATTAAAATTAAAGTTAAAGTTATTATCTAGTAATATTAAGTCTATTAGAGATAAATTTATCTAAAAAAGAGATTTATATTTAGCGTATATATTACGTAAAGAAAATAAAGAGTAAATATATATAAATTAATCTAAAGGCGTATAATATTATATATATTTATAAGAGTATTATAAATACTTTTAAGAGTTCTAGTCTTTTTAATCTTAATTACGAGAAACTCGAACTTCTTATAATTATTAAAGCGATTTAATACTTATTAATATCTTATAAGTACTATATTAAACGTCTTATACGCGCTTATAATACGTATAAAGAAAGTATAATTTTAATTTCTAAAAATTAAATTCTAACGTATTATTCTAAAGTAATATAAGTACGTTTAAAGAGTATAATTAATTATAGCTATAATAATAAAATAATAAGAAATCTAAAAATTCTAAAATTAATAAGCTTTATAAATATACTATATATAAAAGACGTATAGTAAGCTATACTACGATATAATTCTATTATAAAAATAAATAGTAATTATACTTATAAAGATTATAGCTATCTTTATTAAAAATAATATTATATAAGTTAAGATATTTTTCTTATTTCTTATATAAGTAGTAATAATAAACGTTCTTTTTAATATTTCGATTTAACTTAATAGAATAAATAATAATATATTATTAAGCGATCTATAAACGCGTTAATAATATATATAAATCGCTAAATATAAATAAAACTTATAATATAAATTAGAGCTACTATAATAAGATAATTACTTATTTTAAGTTAATATTAATACTTTATTAAACGATTAATATACGATTACTATACGTTTTAAATATAAGATACTTACGAATAGTAAGTAATAAGTAGATAAATAAGATTTATCGAAGTATTAAAAAGAAAAGAAGAGAAATAAATAAAAATTTTCTACTTAACTTTAATAATTATAATAATATATTATAAAATATATATAAAATATAATAATAATAAGTACTACGCGTTAATTTAATATATATTAATAATAATATTAGTATATCTTAATATATTAATTCTATATTATTAATAATATTAATCTTATTAACTAAGACTACGTAAATATAGCGCGTATTATAAGTATATATATTAATATTAAATAGTTTATATAATATTAAAAGAAGAAAGACTCTTTTTCTTATATTCTTTAAAAAAAAGAGATTTAAAGAGTTTTTATAAGTTCTTTTATTAACGTAAATACGCGAGCTCTCGCTTTAATCTTATAGATTATAATTCTAAGTTCAGTATAAAGTTTATTTAGTATATTATATTATAGCCTAAATAAAGACTATAATTAATAAAAAAGAAAAGAGAAAATAGATTTAAAAGTAAATCTTTATAAAAAAAAGATAATTATTAAATTTAATTAAAATAAAACTAGACTACTTAAATTATATAATAAGTAAAGTATTATTAAAACGCTTAGTATATATAAATCTAATAAGATTTTAGTATATATATATATTAAGCTAGATCTTAGTAAATAAGCTTAAGAAGATAATTCTCTTTAAAGTTTTTTTTCTCTTCTTTAAGAATTAGTCTATTACTTTAGTACTATATACGAATATATATACTTACTAGTCTTATATTACTATAATATTCTAAGACTTAATCTAAGAATTATTTCTAATAATATATTAAGATTATTTATAAGGTTTATAACTAGCCCGTATATAGTTATTCTAATATATAGTAAACTAAGAAATTACTTTATAAAAAATATTATTAAAGAGATATAAAGAATATTATTACTTAATATATTTATAACTACTATATCTATTATTATATTAAGTTCTCTTAAGATTAATAGTATAGTCTCTTATAGTCGTTATCTATTTCTTAGAAGCGTTAATAGAATATTAATATAAACTTTATTATTAATCTTTTAATATTAGAATAATAGAACTTAATCTATATTTTAATAAATAAATTAATTAAAGAATATTATTATATTCTTTATATTATTAAGAAAGATAGAACTATTATTAAGATTATTATATAAATATTTATAAAAAAGGTTTTTAAACTATATAGTTTCTTACTTAGTATTATCTTTAATAGAGAATTATAGTTTATAATTATTATTTAGAAGTCTTTCTACTAATAGCTTAATATAAAGACTAAATTATTAATAATATTTTATCTAAAAATTAATAAATAAATAAAATAAGTAAATTAGAATTTAGAATATTACTTATAAACTTATTATAATTATATATAGAATAATTAAGCTAAGTAGCTCTCTATTATAAAATTTATAGATAATAATACTTAGTTAGTCTTTACTAAAGTAACTTTCTTTTTTATTAATAAAGAATTTAATCTTTATATAAGCTTCTTTATAGATTTAATAAATTATAAAATTATTTATTAATATCTAGATACTACTAAGATAGTAGATATTTTTAATTATATAAAGAATATTCTTATCTATATTAAATAGAATTTAAAGTATACTTAGAAGAGTATAGCTATATAGATAAATAACTATTACTTTAATATTAAGTTTAAAAAAGATAATATAATCTTTTTAAATAATTATAATATTAAAATTATATATTTATTTAAGAAGCTTAAAAATAAAAAGAAAAGCTCTTTTAAAGTAATTAAAGTTATAAAATTTATATATAAATTTTAGCTTTTTTTTATAATAAAGATTTATTCTATTTTTAATTTTAAGTTACTTTTACTTATTTTTATAAACTTTTTATTTAGTTAGAAGAATTCTTTTATATAGCTAATTAAGATATCTAAAAGTAATAAATAGATTATAAAAAATATTTTAAATTTTTAATATTATTATAATAAGCTATAGTACTAAGTAAAGTAGAAAAATAATAATAATATTTTTATTTAATAGAATATTAATAATAATAAGTTTAAAAGAACTTAAGATATAATTAATAATTATTATAATAAGTATCTAAAGAATCTTAATCTATATAATATAATTATTAAATTAAAGAGATCTTATTATCTTTATAATTTCTAAAATCTTATTATAATTTTAATTATTATTATCTATAGATAACGTAATATCTACTTTATAGTTATAGTATATAGATAATAATTAGAGCTAATTTATAAAAATATTAATTAATTTAGATTTAATATTTTTAAGATAATTTCTAATTAATAATTTAAAATATAAAAGTCTTAATATTTTTATAAATACTTTAAATTTAGCTTTAAGATCTTACTTATTAAATATTTAACTCTTTATTTCTTAAATACTTATTATTTAATAATAATATTATATAAAGCTTTCTTATTATTTAGTTATTATTACTATAATTAATAATACTCTATATAGTTATATAATATTATTACTAGATCTTATTATTATTATTAGTACTTTAGCTTAAAATTAAATATTAGTATTTAATAAAGAACGATTTTATTTAAATAAATTAATATTTAATTAAAGTTTAAATATTAAGTTAACTCTACTTTAAATTAATAAGAGATTTTTATTTAAACTCTTCTTCGCTATATTTAAATATTACGATTTTTTAATTATATTTATTTATAGCTATAACTTAGTTAATTCTTAATTAAATTATATTATTCTTAAACGCTTTAATAGTTATAATATATCTCTTATAATAATACTAGTTAGAGCTATTAATATATTATTCTCGCTATTATTATTATCGCTAGAGAAGATTCTATAGCGATAAAGATATTACTACTTACGAGAAAAGATATTATTACGAATATACTTTAGAAATTAAGTATTTATAGCTATATATTAGATTTCTAGCTATATATTAAATCTATAGAGTATTTATTAATTATTAACTTATTTCTATTAATATATAGATTAGCGAGAATTTCTTTTATTATTTAAGTATTCTTCTTTTATACTATATTTACTCTTTATCTAGTTATCTTATTTAATTTATCTCTATTAAACTTAACTCTAAGTACGGTTCTAATAAAATAGATCTATAAATTTAAAAAAGAATCTCTTAATAAAATTATTTATTATAAGACTTATTAAATAATATAAGAGTTTATATAATATAAAGAAATTAACTTTAATAAGATCTTTATCTTTATTATTAAGTTTATAAGCTATAAAGTTATCTTTACTACTATTATTATCTTTAATCTTAATCTTAAATAAATAAATACTAAAATTATATTTCTCTATAGTAATATAGAGAAGTCTATTTATATAGTATAGTTTAAAGAATATAATAATAAATTTAATTAAGTTTATTAACTTAATAAGATATTTTATAATTTAAAATAATTTTTTTAGATTTAATATAATATTATCTTAATATTTCTAATTAATTTAAAATATAGATTACTTATTAAAGACTTTAATATATTTATTTATAATAAATATAGAATAATTATTACTCTATATATTAATAATATTCTTATTATAGAATCTAGTTACTTTAGAATTAACTAACTTAAAAAGACTTTTAAAAAAAGATTCTAGATAATTAATTTAAATCTCTATATCTATTATTTAGATATAAAAGTTATACGCGATTACTAAAACTATATTATAACTTTAAGTTAAAAAGATTATCTTAAAAAGATTCTTAAAAACTATAATATATAGAGTAATTATATAAAGATTATTAATATCTTAATAAAGACTAAGTATCTTAAGATAACTTTAGATAGCTTTAAGACTATAAATAACTTTTATATTAAGTATTAATTTATTATTAACTTTTTTATATATACTATATTTAATACTTAATTAAATATTACTTATATCGTCTTAATAGTCTCTTATTATATTTTATTAGAGATTAGAGTTATAGTTTAAGATCTAATTAGATACTCGTAATATAGCTAGAATAATAGCTATAAAGAAGAAAGAGTAAGTACTAGCTCGAATATATAAGTAGAAAGTACTAAGACTACGCTAAATCTTATTAAAAACTAGAATATTAATATACTAGAACTATAATATTACTCTTCTTTTAAATACGATTACGTTCTTATAATTAGTCTCTTCTCGAGCTCTTTTTTAAAAATTCGGAGACTTAGACTAATTCTTAATATTATTTTAATATATATTTCTAGAATCTTCTCTATCGTTACTAAAGAATTAAATAAAGAATAGTTATTATTATAAAGAATTAAATATCTATATTATAGATATATTTACTATAGAGATTATTAAGAAATCTACTTATTTCTAGCTATACTCTAGTTCTATATCTCTAAATCTTTTTCTATAAACGCTAGTATCGCTAAATTCTTAACTATCTATATTATAAGTATATTTACTTTAAAGATTACTAAGAAATCTACTTATTTTAGACTATACTCTAACTCTATATCTCTTAATCTTCTCGTATTCTTAATATATAATATCGCTATATCTATAAATTCTACTCTTAATTAGTATATTTTATAGATCTACTTCTTCTAAGTCGTTCTAAGCTATTATTAGCTATATAAGATCTTAGAGTCTTCGATCGCTAGACGATTACTAAATTCGTATACCTTAAGAGCTCGTAATAGAAAGTAGGTACTTAAGTACTTGTAGCGAGATAATATTATTCGTTATTAACTACTATTATAGTAGACTTACTATTTAGTATTTCGAATTAACGTACTTAATAAAGAGATTAATTAAATTATTCTAGTTTAATAGCGTATATTCTTAGTAAGCTAATTTAGTTCTATTCTATAGTATTATTTTCGTACTACTCTAGAGTTAATATCGTAACGTACTACGTAGAGTTAATATTAACAAGTTAATTAATAATCTATATACGATCTAGAGATAATTAAGTTCTAGAAAGAATAGCTATTATTATATTAGAAATTAGAGTTATAGTTTAAGACTTAATTAGATACTCGTAATATAGCTAGAATAATAGCTATAAAGAAGAAAAAGTAAGTACTAGCTTAAATATATAAGTAGAAAGTACTAAGATTACGCTAGATCTTATTAGAAACTAGAGTATTAATATACTAAAACTATAATATATTTTTAATTTAAATAATATCTATTAAAAGATTATTAAGCGAATTTTTTAATATCTATATAAAATACTATATTTTAAACTTATTTATAAGAGAAAACTCGTCTTACTAAAAGATTATATTAATATAAATTAAATTAAAGATTAAAATATTTAGTATTTTATATTAAACTATATCTTTAATCTTAGTAGCGTTATTATTAGCTAGTTATTTAAGAGATAATCTACTATAGCGCTTTTTACTTATAAAGTAAAGTATATAAATTAAACTTAAGTTATTAAAAAAGTAATCTAATTAAAAAGACTTTTTAAAAGTCTTAATATTATAATTTTTAAGAGCTTTAAAGACTTTCTTAGTAATAATAATATTTCTTAATCTAAGCGTACTCTTTTTATATAGAAAGAGATTAACTTAGAGTACTTTATTTATATTCTTACTACTATTATCTTCTATAATAATTAGAGAGCTATAGTCTTAGCTAAAAACTCTTAATTTTATAGATATACTAAGTATATTAATATTTAATATTATTTTATTTATAAGAAAATTATAAATAGAGAAGTTATTTTTAAGTATATTTTTATTAAGAAATAGATTATTAATAGACTTATTAAGTCTCTATTAAAGATTAAATTTAATATCTTTAAATAAGCTCTTAAACTTAAATAGATCTTTACTAATCTTTACTTACTAACTATAGTTAATATTATAACTACTAAAATAAAAAATAAAAATAAATAAAATTAAAAAAAAAAAAAAAAAAAAAAAAAAAAAA
>JAEUBB010000283.1:24296-48917 GCA_018257885.1 Parmelia sp. 050094
AGTTTTTATTTAGCTAAATATATTACTCTATTTTATAAAATCTTTTATAAAAGAATATCTCTTTTTCTATTCTAGTTACGATACTTAGCGATTTTACTATAATACTATATTATTAATTATATTCTCTTATAGCGTAATAGTTTCTATTAAAGTATTATTATAAAAATTCTTTAATAAGTATCTACTTTTTAATATTAGAATATTAAATTACTATATATTATAATTACTCTTATTATAATATTATAACTACTTTTTAAGTTAATCTCTTAACTTTTATTCTCGCGTAGCTTATATTATTAAAAAGTATTAAATAAATAGATTTTAAATACGCTATAGCGATATTTATTACTTAATATTTAGTATTAAATAAAGATTATTATATTAAATCTTATAAAAAAAAGATTACTTTTTAAAAATTTTTATATTAATAATATAATTAAAAGTTTTATCTTATAAGATTTTTATATTAATTTTACTTATTAAAAGAGCTTATAATTCTTTATTCTAGAATTTTATTTAGTTTATTATATTTAGATATATATCTAGCGACGCTTAGTCTCTTAAAATAGAAGTATAATTAATATTATAGCTATTAGCTTATAACTTTTCTAATTATTTTATAATTATAAATAAGAGCTTTACTTTATTTTTAAGATTCTATCTTATTTTAAAATCTTTATTACTAGAGTATAGCTTCTTTTTAATAAAGTTTAAAATTATAAATAAGATATACTCTATTTTTAAGACTTTATTTTATCTTAAAGTTCGTATAGATATAACTTCTTTCTAATTATTTTAAAGTTATAAATAAGAATAAATCTTATTTTAAGATTAATACGCTAAAGCGTAATCTCTTCTTAATTAAAATACTTATAATAGAAGCGAGCTAGCTATTAATACTATTATAAAAAGTTTATTATTAGTTAAATAAAATAGTCTTTAATAACTTTAAATCTCTATATATAAGTAAATAGTTATAAGTTATAAAATATAATTATATTATTAAATCTTTATTTTTTAAAGAGAGAGAGACTATTTTATATCTTTTTAAGAGAGACTATTCTATACTTAAAGTTATTAAGTCTCGCGATTAAGCTATTATTATATCTCTTTAAATAGAAGAGCTATCTTCTAACTAATTTTTAATATTATTTTATTAATTACTCTTAATATTATTATTATCTTATTAGTTATTTTTAGTATTACTTTATTAATTATTCTTAATACTACTATTATCTTATTAATTACTCTTAATATTATTTTTAATAATTATTCTTAATATCGTTACTTTACTAAGTAGATTTAAGAATAGTTATTTAGTACTAACTTATTAATTATCTTTAGCGTCGCTTTATTAATTATTCTTAATATTATTATTATCTTATTAGTTATTCTTAGCGTCGTTCTATTAGTTATTCTTAGTATTATTATTATCTCGTTAGTTATTTTTAGCGTTATCTTATTAATTATTCTTAATATTATTATTATCTCGTTAGTTACTCTTAGTATTATTTTATTAATTATTCTTAGTATTATTATTATCTTATTAATTACTCTTAATATCGTCTCTAGTAATTATTCTTAGTATTACTATTCTACTAAGTAGATCTAAAGATAGTTATTTAGTATTAACTTATTAGTTATTCTTATTATTATTCTATTAATTATTCTTAGTACTATTATTATTTTATTAATTATTCTTAATATTATCTTTAATAACTATTCTTAGTATCGCTATTCTACTAAATAAATTTAAGAACTATTATTTAATATTAACTTATTAATTATTCTTAATATTATCTCTAACGAATATTTCTAGTATTAGTATTTAACTAAATACGTTTTAAAGTATTCTTATTTATAGATCTAGATATTTATAATTTAGATATACTTTTTAATTATATACTATACTACTCTTAATATTTAGAAGAAACTTTAATTAATTAAGAGATCTACTCTATTATTATTAATATTATATTAAGTTAGAATCTCTCTCTTATATATCTATTAACCGCGTTTCGATCTATTTTTAGTATATATTTAATAGATTAGAAATAAAATCTTTAAAAAATCGTTTTTAAATAAAAAGTAAAATATTTATATAAATTATTAAAATAGATATTTATATAATTTAATTATTTAGTTATTTTTAAATTTTCTTTCTTATTCTTTCTACTCGATACTTAGTAAGAAGAATAGAGAAGAGAAGTATCTTATTATTATTATTCTTTTCTTCTTCTTTTTCTCTTATCTATTAATAAGAAATAAAGAGGGGAGTAGAGAAAGAAAAGTAGAGTATTATTATTATTATTTATATTTTATTTTATTAACTCGACTCTTACTCTCGCTAATTTTTTAATATATAGAAGTTTAAATCTATATTTTTTTATTATATTCTTTTTAAATCTTATTATATCTACTTAGATCTTATTTTTACTTTAGTAATTTATTACTAAGTTTACTTTATCTACTTAAAGCTTATTTTTTACTCTATTAATCTAGAGCTTACTATCGTCGATTTTTAGAATATAAGAGTTTAAATTCGTATTTTTTATTATATTATATTATTATCTTTACTCGGCGCTTATCTTATACTATTTATTTAAAACTTACTTACTCTATTTACTCGAAGCTTCGGCTTTTACCTTAGTAATTCGAATATTATAAAAAGAAGATAAAGAGAAAGAATAAAACTTTATAAATATTAAACTCTATATTTTATATCTATATCTTCTACGCTCTAGATCTTTACTCTAGCTATTTAATACTTACTAATAACTTACTAAAAATAATAAAAAAGAGAATAGTTACTTACTTTTACTACTCGAAGATTATAGATATATAAAAAAGAAGAGAAAGATTCTTTATCTTTATTACTTAATATTTAATTATAAGATAGAATAGTTTCTACTATATATATTTATTTAAGTAAAAGTATTAAAATACTATATTCTTTTTACTTTAACTACTCGGCGTTTAAATTATAGTATTTTATATAGTCTCTTAAATTATATAGTAACTTATAATTAACTAAGTAACTATCTACTTTTAATATTAATATTTTTAGATTATTTAAATAATTCTAATTTAATACTCTTTTTACTCTCTTTTAGTAAATCTATTAAAGGGCTCGCGATTTAAAAGTAATAATAAATAAATCTTTAATAGAAATTTATAAAGTCTAGAAAAACTTATATATTATAAAAGCTTTTAAATTTAAATTACTCTTAAATTATAATTATTCTATAAGAATCTATTATAATACTATAAGTTAATATAATAAAACTAAGAAACTCTACTTTTATAATAAAAAATTTATATTTTTTTAAACTTATAAATAAACTTATATATTAAAGTTAATTAAGTATTTATTTAATATATTTAATATACTTTACGCGAGACTAAAAATAAATAAGAATATTATTTAGATAGATTATATAGAACTAATCTATTAACTCTATTAAAAACTTATTAATATAAGCTTAAAAAGTAGCTAAAGCGTTAATAAGACTAAATAGTATTATAAGATACTTAAAGTAGTTATAGTATATATAGAACGCGATCTTTTACTTATTACTCTTATAGATTTAAATATAATAATAAGTATTCTTTAGATCTAGCTTAGTAAATTACTTTATATTATTTAGATAATCTAATATCTTACTAATTAGAAGTAATAAATATTAATTCTTTATAATTATTTTATTTAATTTATAGTAATTAATATATAAACGTAGTTCTCTATTCTTTTTAAAAATAAAGAGAATAGATATTTTAATTAAATTAATAAAATATTAAATTTATTTCTTAATTAAGATATTATCTAGATAGCTTCTTAAAGTAATTAACTTAATATTAAATAAATTATATAGTAGGCTAAATAATAGCTTTATTATAATCTTAATTATATAATTATACTCTTTATAAAATAGAAGATAATTTATTTTCTTAATTAAAAATATATTTTTATATTTATTTAACTCTTTTAGAATCTATAGCCCTAGTACTGCGTTACTTATATATATATTATTAATTAATAATATACTAATTATATATTTAGATTATATCGAAGCTATATTAATTATTATTAAGATATAGATAATCTTATAACTCTTTAAAAAATTTATAAATTTTTAAAGTTTTAAAATCTTAAGTAATTATTTATTTATATTAAAACGCTAAGTTTACTTTATAATATTAATTTTAATTTATTTCTTATTAATAATAAAAAGATTTAGATTAAAGATAATCTCTCTTTATTAATAATATAGAATATATATTTATATCGTTTCTTATATACCTAACTATCGCGAAGTATAAATAATATAATATAAGCTTTATAATAATAAGTAAACTTTCTATCTATTTAATTTAATATAGAAAGTAAAGTATTAATCTTAACTAGATTATATTTTAAAGTAAAATATTAATTAATTATACTTATCTTAGCGCTATTATTTAAATAGAACTAAGTAGTAATAATATTATAACTATTTTAATTTAAAATAATATAGTTATTATAAATTAATAATAGTATAAAGATTACTTCTCTTTTTACTCTTATTAATATAGAGTTTTTAATAAGAGATTATCTTTTTTTTTTTTTTTAACTACGTATATATTATAGTTATTTATTAATTTAATAGAAACTTAATTAGTATTTTCTAACTTTTTAGATTTTTTATAAATAGTTACGTAATAATCTATTTTATTATAATTATAATATTAAATAGTTTTTAAATATTTATTCTATTCTTTTTATTTATAATTTAATTTATTTTTAGATTTATTATTATTATATTCTTATAAGAAGTATCTATAATAACTATCTTTTAGCTATAATTTTAAAGAATTTTAATTAAATCTTTTATAGTTTTTATATAAGATTAATATATTACTTATATATTTATTTTATAAAGAGTTTATATTACTTCTACGTCGATTAATCTTTAATTATATTATTAAAAATAGTAACTTATTTCTTATTATAAAGATTAATTATATATTAATAATAGCGACTCGAATCTTAAATTATAATCTTATAAATAGATAAACTATTTATTAGCTTTTAATATAGAAGTTTATTTATAATTTTAAAGAAGTTAAATAAATATTAAACTATTAAATTATTTAGTTTAGTCTTTATTATATATCTAAATACGCTTAGAATACGTTAAGACTATAATTAATAGAATTTTTAATTTAATTTAAAAGTATATTTTTAAATTTCTTTTAGATAAATTACTTACTAGAGTTTTTTAACTTAATAATATATTATTATTCTTTTAAATCTAGTTTAATAAATTAAAGTATTTAAAAAATTCTATCTTACTTAATATAGAAGTATTTAGTATTAAGATAAAATCTTTTCTTTACCTTATAATATTAATTATAATATTTATAAATATTCTTATTCTTATATATTAAAAGATTCTTTAAATAAAGTTAATATTAAGATCTTTTTATAATATTATTCTTCTATATATTATTTAAGATTCTTTTAGAGTTTATAATTAAGAATAACTTTATATTCTTATTTATATTATAGATATAAGTACTTAATATTATATCTTATTCTAGTAATCTAATCTTTTAATTAAGAATATTAAGATAGTATTATTTCGCTAGTTTATCTTAATAACGAGTAGCTTTTACTATATATTTATTAATAATAAGCTTAAATTACTTTTAATCTTTATTATCTTAATTTAAATTTATTTCTAATTCTTAGTCTTTATTATTATTATAGTTTAGATTAATATTAAGATTATTATCTTAATTCTTATTTTTATTAACTTTAGATATATACTTTAGTACTTTAGACTATACTATAATATTAATATTTTAATCTAATATTATTTCTAATAAGAATAATTTATTTATAATTTAGATATATTATAATTATAATTATAATATTAAAATTATATTAATCTTAAATTACTATTTCTTAAAAGAATTAAAGAATTAAAATTATTAGAAATAATTCTTAAATTAAGTCTTAAAGTATTATAATAATATAAGACTAATAAGTATATATATTTATATATAATACTAAGATAATAGATTAATTTTTAAAGAAAAGAAAAAGAATTTAAGAGGAAATTATCTTTTTAAGCTTATTCGTTAAGATCTATCTTAGTATATATACGTATTAAGTCCTCGTTAGATCTACGTATACTAAGTGTTTTAATAACATCTCGCTTACTATATAGCTCAAGTAGCTCAGTTCTATTCTAGCTAAATCTAATAGTTCTTAGAAAATTAAGTAAAGTCTATACTTTACGATCTTTATTTATTTAATCTCTATATCTTCTTATTACTATATCTATAATTTAAAATATAATAAGTTATATATAAAACTTCTTTTATTTTTAGCCAATTCTTATCTTTTCCTTCTTTTCTTTCTTCTGCGCACACGGCGGAATCCTAAGACGTAGTTGACGATACTGGGGACCGGGCTGCTACGCTCAGCTCGGGTCATGGTGGCAGGAGCAAGACAAGCAAGTAAGCGAGCAAAGAAGGCCTTTTCAACATTGCAATTCATGCCCCAAGACTAACGACGCGCGAGAACAAACCCACCTGATCTGGGATATCAAAGCCAGATATAAAACAACCCCTTACATCCGATCCAAATTTCTCCTAGTGCAGCCTGCGTATTTATACAGAATATCCCAAAATGCATCGACGATTACGACATGTTGACTACAGCACTTCCCGACCAAGACCCCGACCACCCGTATCTCACCACCTCTGCCCCTACCGCCTCTCCTTTCCATTCTACCACACCTTTATCGCTATCACTGTAAGCCGCCGACACAGACCAACCTACTTACCATCATTGCTATTCATTCCCCCCTAAGCAACCCCCTTTACCCTTCCCTCCATCGCCTGACCGTTCTCCCCCCTCCCCCCCCCCCTCTCCGCGGCGGCGATTGCATGCCTTTCATCTGGTGACGGCAAATCAATGAGTGCTGATACTATGCTCCCGGATCTGTTTACTAATAGTCTTTTGAAGCTATAGGTGGTATCAACAGTAGTGCAGAGGTAGAGGCGGCATGAAGTTGGCAAGGTCATTATATAAGAGCTTGAACATTGGCAAGAGCAGAAGGCACTATGGGTGGTTGGGGCAGGATGTATGCAGGAGTCATCACAGCGGTTGTTATGAAGCTGGCTGTTGAAAGAGAGTCCAGCATAAGAGCGATGGGTTATGCACTCAGTCCGAATTTTCTCATTTGCATAAGCATAGATGATGACGAGGCAAAAGTAAAACGGCGCCATTCTGATCAGCGACCCGGACAATGACTTGCTGATTAAGTAAAGGGAAGGACGTTAAATGTATACTGGGCAAGATGGAAGGCCTGGCTAGACATGGTGGCTGCGAAATGCAGAATAGCAGTGAGCGCTAGGAGAGGTTTAGGCGAAAATAGTTATCAGAAAAAGGCCGAGTGACCTTTTCTTCTCGTAAAGACGCCGTATAGATGCACGTTTATTCGACTCCTGGCATATCTTGGAAGGCTCAGCAGCTCATAAGCTTCGTCCCATGCCTTGGGGTGAGAATCCAGGTCGGAAGCCGCTAGTACCGAAGAGGGAGTTTCCGCATAAGACTACGCCGCCGGCTTCTTGCTATACTCGCAATGTCAAAGCGTGGGGAATAATCTCCGTCATCTCCCATCTGCAGTCGGGCAATTGATAAGAAGATCATGTTCCCCCACGTCAGGGGTGGTCTGCAGCCAAGACTTTATACTTCAACATGGACTCTGCCATGTATGCGGCACCCGTCAGCGAGCATTTCCTTCCTGCGGTACCCGTAACGCTACCACCCATCTTGGGCTTGCGCAACGTTGTTACCTTTGGGGATTGGTATTGGCATTGGTACTATGTTGTTTACCTTACTTTGGCTTGGCAGACAGCAGCCATCTTCTGGAAGTTTTGGTGGAAGGCGCCAGTACGAGCAGAGCGGTCGCTATGCTACCGTTAATTCCTGGACTGACATTAAGCTTAGTCCAATGTCACGATCGCGGCATATCCGACGCCGGTAGGTAGGTGGTTGACTTCGTTACGCACGATATTCGAGTCGGAGAGGCTGGTCCAAGATGCATATGACATAGTAAGCGTCAGACGTAACCTCAGTATTCACAGTTCTCTGACGCACCTAGTCCGATGGGAAACCATTCGCTATTCCGTTCACCGACCGCTGGATCGTCTTTCTATCAGATCGTGATGAGCTTAAACAGCTGGAGACTGAACCTGAATCGGTGCTGTCATCGGAAGAGGCGCTACATGAGGTATGTGCTCCGGCTCCCGGCTGGGTTCTGAATTACAGTATGGTAGGCTTGCTGACGCGCATCAGCTTGCATACACAGAGTCAATCTTGGGCCATCTTCAGGTACCGCCTGAGCACAAGGGACCTAAGAGTGAATCATTCCGCGTCACGGTTGGCGTGCTGAAGAGTAAACTGAGATCTAAAATTCCTGAAATGAGCAGTGCCCTTCAGTTGCGCGTTAAGCAATCGGTGGCTTTGGAGATGGTATCTCAGAACGGTATGGGTGAAGACCTTGCGTACTACAGTCATTCATACTGACCCATTGATTGTTATGAATAGACGGAAACGAAAGAGGTGACGGTGACTGGCAAATGGTCCGGCTTATGCCAGCGCTGCTGCGCATCTTCACTCGTGTGAATCTCTTTGCCTTTGTTGGCGAGGACCAAGGTATGGAATCATGGAGACCTTGTATGGCATAGCGTTGGACTAACGTTCGAATTTCCTTCCGCAGCCGACCGTCTCGATGTCTACGACGACATTATGGGTTTCTTCTGGACTTGCGCAAAAGCTTTTCCAATTCTGAACCTCATGCCGGGCTTTCTGATGCCGTTGGTGATCCCTATGAATTAGTCAATTGCGGCGTGTCATCAAGCTGACAAATGGATATAGACTGATCAGTCCCGTAGCGATGGGTTGGGGCTTAACCCGACTGAAGGCTTATAACCTTCTGCTGCGCCTTACCCGTCCTGCTCTTGAGGGTAAGGATTCAAGAGATGGAGAGCCGGTCCGTAAGCCATCTGTGATAGAGCAGTGAAACTTGTTGACAAACTCATCAGCAGGTGAAGGGGCACGTCACTCAATGGACAGCGGAGATGACTAAGCTTAGAGATGCCGCTGCAGTCGCCAAGATTACCCTTGGTTTCCTGTTTGCGAGTGCATTTCAGGTCCCTGTTGTAAGAAAAACTTCCACAATCTATAAGTCGGAGCCTGACACTTCATACCAGATTGCGCAATTCTGTATCTATTGCTACTGCAAGCATCCAGAATTTCACGAGAGACTCAAAGCTGAAGCTGTGGAGTGCAAAGACGACTCTTTTGGTTCGATGAATCAAGAGATGCCTTATCTCGACAGCTTCATCAAAGAGACTGCTCGCCTGAATCCGGGTCCGATTCGTAAGTCAGCCAGTCTTTCGTCTGAGACAAAAGATATCGTATACTCATAGAGATCTTCCCTACAAAGTTACCGCTCCACGCAAAGTCATGGTTCCATATGACTCCCCTGATGGCTATCACATTCCGACGGGAAATTGGCTCGCTATACCTCAAATCTCGCTCATGCGCGACGAAAAGAGTTGGCCGCGGGCCTCTACCTTTGAAGCGTTCCGTTTCGTTAATGAAGAAGGTGGGACGTCAGAGTCTCGCCTCACTCATCCGAGCCACGAATTCCCATTCTGGGGGTCAATTCGGCATGCATGGTAAGCTATTCCATTTTCTTTCGCTCGGCCTCGACTATGTTATCCTCCTCTTCCTTTCATGCCACCGTTCTTCCAGAAAGAAATGGAGCGCAAACGCTATACAGCTCGCTCGCGCCCTACTCACGGTCTTACCTCGTCGCCGTCTTGACTAACATTAAGTCATGGAACAATAGCCCTGCACGATTCTACGTATCCGTTGTCATGAAGATGATCCTTTCGCACCTTATCGTCGAGTACGAGTTTAAACTTGCAGAACCGACAGCGCGGCCGTTTATGACATTTTGTAAGACAAGATTGCCAAGCCCGTTCATGTCGATTCTGGTGCGGAAACGCAAGATGAATCGGGATGGCAAGAGTAGCTAGGAGGGGTCATGAACAAGCAGGGATGAATGACATTCTTTGTAGGCTGAGATATAAGTCGAAAGTTGAAGATGAAATATAAGTCCAGGTTCACGATGGTTGAATCGGGACAGTCCCTCTTCGATAGAGCCCCGAGCAGCTAGATGACTAGTGCCGGCCTTACCCGCGCGCCATCTCCGTATTGAGCCTAGCACTTTGATGACCGACGAGCCTTGTTCATGCTGCTCAATCTCTCCAATGGAGGAGCAAGAAGAGCCATCCAACTCCAATCAAGCTTGTCGGCGTGATCAAGTTTCAGCCTACACGAGCTGCATCTACACCAACTAACATGCGAGAAGTTCACACGACAATGAGCCGTCTTTGTTCAATATAGCGTGAGCGAAATCATGCTTTATTTACCTGCATTCGGCCATGGGATTTCCGCAGCCATGTTGCGAATCTGCAAGCCTTTGTTACAAGGTTACAACGTAGTAAGCGGCAATTGCAATCGATTCCATCCTTTCTTTGTCTCGAGAGAAGTGCCAAGCTCTCACTTCCGTCCCAGCTGTTCTACTCTGCTCGACTCAATCCTGGCAGTACTGTTGAAGAAGAAGTCTGTCAAGTCGTTCAGAAAAGCATCCTAACTTGCTGCATGTCGTTACCCGCTCTCACACTCTGTCACTCTTGCGCTTTCCTCGTAATTTGTAATGATGCATATCTATTCGATCCGGGTCCTTGGGGTCACTCTCACGCTTATAGGTATCAGCTGTGCGCAAACATATACCTCTTGTGACCCGACGAATGGTAAGAATTTCTGCATCTTGTAGGGCGATTCAGGGTAATCTTGTTGACCTCTCTTAGAGACTTGCCCACCAACGCCAGGTCTTGACACCATTTATTATTTCATCGACTTCACAACAGTGACTAGTACACCCAACGACTGGCTTGTACCGTCATGGTGTAGAGTAACGTACAACACAAAAGGGAGACAAAATGGCGCCGAGTTGGAATTTCTCGAGCGGTACGATTCACAACAGCTATATAGTAGCTTCTACTTCCTCTTCGGTCGTGTGGAATTTGTTATTCAGGCGGCACCAGGCCCGGGAATCATTAGCGATATGATGACACTATCCGATGACCTTGACGAGCTGGACTGGGAGTTCCGAGGCAGTCTTGATGACGAGGTGCAAACGGGCTGGTTTGGCAAGGGTGTCACCGGCCTTTACAATCACTCAATCACACCAAAAATCCCCACGCCGATGACGCAGTTTCACACGTACGCGTTTGATTGGACGCCTGAGCGGGTTCTGTGGGAGGATGATGGTGCCGTCGTTCGAACTCTGTATGCGTCCGACTGCGTCGGGACGGCCAATCAGTATCCTCAGACGCCGATGAAAGCGATGATTGGGCTGTGGGATGCGGGGGATCCCGATCACTATGATCCTTGGGCGGCGGGCGTGACACCCATCCCACCGCCAGAGGGGGGCTACTCGTTTTATGTCAAGAGCGTCAAGATATGGAATAATAATCCTGCGAAATGTTATAATTGGGTCGACCGCAGTGGTAACTGGCAAAGTATCAATGCAGTCAATGATTCGTCAGCATGCAGTATTAGTGCAAAGCCTTTGTCGACGGCCGCAACAGCCGATTTGACTATGCTGTCTTCGTCTTCAACCATAGCAGAATCCTCGTCAGCCATGTTTCCGTCTTCAGCAAGAGCAGCATCCTCGTATATGATGCTCTCGTCCTCGGAGATGGCAGAATCCTCGTCAGCTACATCGTCTTCATCGTCAACAATAGCAGCATCATCGTCAGCTATACTGCCCTCATCCTCAGCGATGGCAGAATCCTCATCCGCTATGTTGTCCTCGCCCTCGATACTTGCAGCATCCTTGTCAGCCACATTGTCCTCGTCATCGTCAGCTATGTTGCTCTCATCCTCATCAACACCAGAATCCTCGTCAGCTGTATTGCCTTCATCCTCAATGATAGCAGCCATGTTGTCTTCATCTTTAAGCATGGCAGCATCCTCGTCAGCTATTGTACTGTCATCCTCAACTGATGCAGTATCCTCGTTGGCTGTATTGCTCCCACCCTCACAGACTCCAACATCCTCGTCAGTTTCGTCATCTTCATTGGAAATCACCTCCTCCATATCAGCTACGTCTTCTTCGTCAACGATCGCATTCTCTCCGTCATATATTTCTTCGTCTTACCAAGCCTTAGGAAGTGAGTCTGCACCACTTATGCCTTCTTCCAGCGCATTCTCGATGGAATTGGCTTCTCCTACTCAATCTGTCACTACTGGAGATTCTCCAAGCATTGCCTCATCTAGTCAAGCCTCTTTCACTACACAGTCATCAAACACAATCGACTCCAGTGTATCTTCATCGGTGATGGATTCCTTGAGCCCGCAATTAGCGAGCGCGTCCTCATTAAGCATGTATGCATCGAGTTCACGTCTAGGCGTTTCGTACCCTGCGAGTGGCCTGTCAGATAGCGCGCAATCGTCGAGTACATCTCCGTTCGGTGTTCAAACGTCCAACTCTGGAATAAGCTCTACACATGAGTCGGCTACAACTTCAAGTAGCCTCTTGTTCTCTAGCACATTACCAAATGCGATTCCTTCGATCAAGACAGGTATAGGCCAATCGCTTGATAGCTCCGCTACTATCAGTCCAAATTCTCAACCCTCTGGAAAATCTCAAACACAGATCGGAAAGGCAAGCAAGTCAAGCTCTGCTACAACGGGAACCTTGAAAGGCTCTTCAGCAACAATGATTGCAAAAGATCCGATGATATATAATTCATTCTCGATCCCAACTGGAATGCCTTTCAATTTTGTATCAAGTACAGCTATAGGTTCACCTGTAGCGACATCAATGGGCGTCGCAAGTGCCTCTCGATCCACTTCTCCGGGAACCTTACCCACCATAACAGGCTCAACTAAGACTCCATTGCTTCCTCATACTACGGTCCCATCTTCGCGGAATACTTTGACGATTCTGATTGTACTTCCCGGTCCCCAAACACTGTCTTATAATCCCGTCGTTGAAGACTTGACGGCTTTGGTCAAATCTTTGGAACGTTTGATACATAGACACCGGCATCAGTCAAAGAGGGAACTCGCCTCTGTATTATACAAGACACCTACTCCCGTATCACAGTCTGGCTCTTTAGACGCGCCCGCCCACCGCCACCAGCATGGCCACCAGCATGATCATCTGCATGACCTACTTCGCGAAAGAAATGAGGTTCCATTGTTAACCGACGGCGCGGCAATTACGGCGGATGTCGGAGGTATGGCAATCTCATCCACCAATGTCGTGACAGCTCAAGACCGACAGGCTACAGCTACCGCAGTCGGGACAACTAGAGCTGCAGGTCTCAATGACGATCCGACAGATCAAACGGATGGGCCTCATGTTAACGTTGCTCCAGGTGTAAATGGCCAGGATGCTCATCCTGTTCTCGAAAGAGCAAATGACGAGGCCTCTATTCCTAGAGTTCTTGTTGCTGAGCAATCTACAGTGTCGATAGAGACCTCTCTGCATTCAGATGCGGGCTCCAAGAGTGGGACTGGTGCTACTACGAGCACACGGTTGGTGTTGCAACGGCAGTCCTCGGCGGCAGAGCGGGTCCCGCCTTTCGGCAAGCCGCGTTCGAATATTCTGGCGATGTCGGGTAGTCTCTGGGCATTTTCCTTCATTGTTCTCTATCAATGAAAATTCCCCCCATATGATAACGAGAGTGGCTATTCCCTGCGGTTCTTGTTCAAAGCGAAAATATCGCAAGCTATTGTATCCATTCGCACCAACACTTAATTTTTGAAAATATTCACGCATGGCTGATCGATTTTCCCGAGGCTCCCCTGGAACGGACTCTATTTGTACGCCATTTTCACAAAAAGGCTAGGAATCGCATATCGCAAAACTTCAACACGCAAGGCTATGCACAGCCACAATATTAATTTTGACCGATGGCAGAAATATTATGATCAGATGAGTAGGACAAACAGTCTCATTGTGTCGGTGAATATCATACGAAGACGGGTTTGTGCTCCATACCACTGCAGTCCAACCAGCGGCACCTGCTTGAATGGCTCTTCAAATACTTCTCATGTTACTCGAAGGTTTAACTTGTCTGGCCTCTGCACCCATCATTGCTGACCCGTTCAATCAGCGTTCCACGCCCAAGTCGCTTCAGCTGCTGCCAGATTCTACTGACGTTATTCCTACCCTCCTCCCGGCGATACCAGGGAGTCGCTCAAGCTTACTGAATACAAATCTGACCATATCCGAACCTCAATGCGGACCCGTGCTCGGTACGCACATGGACCCGGCGAAGTGTAGAAACGCAATTCGCAAGATTCCTCGTCGCACCGGTCGTGTCACTGTTGGGTGGCGGGGTACAGGCAACTTTGATATCACGATGCCATACATTTGGACAAGCGGTATGTGATCGCGATTGAAGCCCGTTTGATCTGGCTCTGAGTTTTTCACGGCGCATAAAATATAGTGTTGCTTGAAAATTTAAGCGTAAGAAATCTTGCTGACTCGTTTTGGTGTAGATGACGGTACATGCTCAGTCTTTATAATCGGAAGAATTACAATGCGACCGGATGTCTATAGCTTCCTAGGATTATCAGAAGATGCGGAGCAGGTCCAACAGAAATGTGTCGGAGATCCAGCTATAAGGCAAGGGGGAATCATTCATTTTGTCGGTACGATCAACGGCCCTTTTCTCTTACAACCAGGGTTTGGAAACTATTGATACAGGCATCTTCTTGAACCATCCATAGACCAGCCATAAGATCTGCAACTCCCATGATTGCTGCCACGACATCAATTCATCAGATATGCTAACGTGAGATGACATCGATACAGGTCGGGACGCACAACTGACCGTTCAGATTGCCAAAACCGCGGTTCATGTGGAATGCGACGATAATCCCGCGCCTCCTTATACTACTTGCAGAAGCGTGCTCGACACTATGCCGTGGGATATGTTGGAGAGAGACTTTGGCACGGGCGGCGAATACCAGTTGCCGTTCTTGGTACCCTCATGTGAGTAGCGATTGCCGGATAGATTGCGGGATACGCGACAACAAGTTGCCTAAGTCTGACTGGACGGTTGACTGACATGTCCGCGACAGTTGACGGCCAATGTGTATTCCAAATCACAGCGAATGGCGCAGCGGCCACAGCTCGATGGGCTACGATATTCATCGCAATCGCACAGGTTGATGAAATCTGCGTCAAGCGAGGGAAAAGTGGACACGCTTTCCATGTTGGTACGTACAACTCGACTTGTACTAATTCACGACCTGTCATGGTGATCTCACTACTTCCAGGAGACGTTCCATACTTGAACGTCAGCATTGCACAGAGGCATGAGGTGAATATTTCATGAATGAAAGAGAATTAGGATGGAAGTAAAGTCCTGTTGATATTCCCTCTCGAATCAACAATAACATTGTTTGACCTGACTTGAAAACCTTCTTTCTTTCTTTTGAAGCGCGCTCTTTCTTTCGTGGACGGTGGATGGAGACAAAAGAAGTAACTCTAGCCGATGTGCATATGTGACTGTACACAATGCATTAGTCGGCAGATTGAGAGAATTCAAAACTTTGACTACATCTATCTTCCGATCTTCTTTTCCTTATTATTTCCTCGATTTTTGCTATTAGCTATCTGATCTGATCCATCCTGAATTATTTGCACTCCGATTGCTTGCCATGGCTGCATTACTGGGAGACAATCCAGTGGTCGACACGATGAAACGAACCATCACGCCTACTTCCGGATTCGATGCCTTCCAACTGTTTGACGGCCAGGATGCAAGGATTACTGATCAAGATAAGCTGGATATGAGACGCATGGGCAAAAGTCAAGAGCTGAAGAGATGTTTTGTCTACATCAATTGCTCCACGGGTTCCTGGGAGACAATTCTGACTGTGAACACGCAGGGACTCATCGCCGGAGGTTTAGCAGGTCTCTTCTGGTCGCTCGTATGGACATATGCAGGTCAAGCTTTCGTTGTCCTCTCGCTTGCAGAGATGACCTCAATCGCGCCGACAGCAGGAGGACAGTATCACTGGGTTTTCCGAGTTCGCTCCCAAAAAGAATCAGAAAATCTTGAGTTGTACGTCTGGATGGCTGTCAACGCTGGCTTGGCAAAACTTCCTAGCCGTTGGCTGTTATCTTATTGGGGAAATCATCCTTGGCATGATCACGATCAACGACTAGTCTTCTTTTCCGCGGAGATGGTAAGGCACCCGGTTAATCATTGCCACTCTCCTGGCTCTGGCCGCGTTCAATCTCCTTATTGGCAAGCGTCTGGCTGATGTGGAGAACCCTTTTCTTGCTTTTCATCTTCTTGCTTTTCTCGCTGTATTTGTGACGTTGTTGGCCATGACCTCCGATAAGCAGACGGCAAAGGCTCTTTTTACACAGTTCACGGACGATGGAGCTGGCTAGAGGTGGATGGGCCTGGCTGTTATGGTGGGTCAGGTGTCATCTATTTTCGTTGTGCTTGGTTTGTTCCATTTATATCCCGGCTCCAAACTCCAAGGCGCTTATTCGGTACGCAGGTTCTGATCCCGGCGTCCACATGTGTATTACACTCTCGTCTCGCTACGCCCGAATGTGACTGACCAGAAACTGGCGGAAGAGATCTCAGATGCTGGGCAGGTCCTTCCACGCAGCATGCTCTGGAGCTTTTCCCTCAACATACCCCTGACTTTTAGTATACTCCTCTCCTATCTGTTCTGCATCGGTGATATTCCGAAAACACTGTCTTCTCCAACCGGCTACCCGTTCATCTACGTGTTCCAGATTGCAACAGGTTCAAACGTAGGCGCCACGGGTGCTCCTACTGCTAATTTGCATCACGACGAGTGGCTACGCTTCGACATCGAGACAGCTCTTCGCCTTCGCTAGAGATAATGGGATGCCATTTTCAACCTGGCTGGCCCGTGTAATATCTAGTCTTTACTTAAAAGAGACATCATCAGCTAATAACACCAAGGTGCACCCAAAATTCCACGTACCCGGTAAATCCATTCTCGCCACCAGCTTCTTCACCATCGTCATGTCCCTTATCAAGATCGGCTCGACAATCGCCTTCGACGCCATCGTGTCTCTCGGTGTGGTCGCGCTCATGGCAACATACGCAGTCTCAATTAGCTGCGTCCTGCTGAAACGCCTCCGCGGCGAAACCTTGCCCCCGGCTCGTTGGACCTGGGGCAAAGCGGGTATCTACGTGAATGCCACTGCGTTACTCTGCATCACTTGGGCATTCTTTTGGAGCTTCTGGCCAACTGTTTACGAGCCGACTGCGCAGACTTTCAATTGGGCTGCGGTTCTATCTGCGGGGTTTATGGGCATAGCGTGTTTGGAGTACCTTGTGCATGCCAGGTGGTACTATGAGGGTCCGGTGGTGAAAGTTGAAGGAAGGGCGTGAAAACTGTTGTGATGGAAGGTATCGCTGATATGGTCAAATGGGTTCTGAGTACCAAGAATATACTGATTTGATGAGTTTAAGATGCGTTTAGTCTGACATTACTACTACAGATGTCCCCTTTCTAGCCAGCGATCAGCTATATCATTAGACATTCAAAACCGTTCGTCTACCCAACAGTGTTCTGTCAGCGCCTTGCCGGTCGGTAACTCCAACAAGCAATTTCGCTCTACTCGTATACATCGTTTCAATACAACATGGGCATCCGTGTATTTTCACTTGGCTAGATTGAACCTTGGAAGCCATATCCGCTTGAAATACATGTTTCACTCAAATCTATGTGGATGATTGAACTCAAGTTCTGCACAAATTTGTGCTTGGGGTGGGGTTATTTTATAGCAGATGTCTTTGGTGTTTTAGGTTGCGTTCATAGACCTCAGTTCCACACCCTGTTTCATTACCCCTGAAAGTCAGTATAGGCTAGTGGATTGAAGCGTATCCCCGCGGCTACTGTTATATTCCCGCTCGAATCGCCAGCTTCCTCGACCTCTTGCCTCATTTCACCTCCCCTAATCCATTCCGGCCTCCTCAACTCCATCCTCAAAATCTTTTTCTCGTCGAAAATACTCAACTGCAACCAAAATTGCCCTACTTGCCGCCACCCAACCTCCTTTAATATCGCCACGCCCGCCTTGTTCTTGGCGTCTACACCCGCCGTTACCATGTGCAACCCCTGGTTCCAAAAAACCGTGACCAGTGTTTGCAGCACCTCGGTCATATAGCCCTGTCTCCAGTATGGTCTCGCGAGCATAAAGCTGATATCATGTTTACCCGGCGTCCAGAGTCCCGCATGGCCAATCACTACGCCCTCGTCAAAGGCAGCGACGACAGGCTCTTTTGTAGTGGGGAAGGTAGCGGAGGGTGGTGGAGAAGGTAGCACGATGACGAATGCGAGAATGCCGTTTGTGGACGACTTGATTATGCCGTCGAGACCGTCGTCCGTTTGGGAGGGCGACTTGTGAGGCTCGCCCCTGTTGCTCAGACGTACGAAGTTTGATCAGTGCCTATCCACCACCAGCGCTGGAGTTGAAGCTACTCGAGTTACTTAGGTTGCATACCAATATCGCATGACTTCTTCATCACGGTACATCCTATGGAACGCGGCGAGGTCGTACTTGCGAGCTTCGCGGAGAATGAGACGTCGGGTTTTAATGGGGTCGGTTGGTTGACGAGAGGACTGCATTTCGCACCATGAGACTGCAACCTGTCGCTGTTAACGTTGATGATGAGTTCTGACGAAGCATTAGAGAGGGAGCGTTCAAGGATTCTCTTAAAGGTTCACGGAAGTCGGGTCAGCAGTAGAATGCGGACACTCTTGCCTTGTGGGTTTCTCGTACGAAATCCATCGCGGTAATTGCAAAGCCAAAAGGACGTCTGTTGTTCGCCGGTAGTTTGATCATCGTGGAATCATTAGAGAGGCAACCGGTTTTGTTCCTTCAATCACATGTCATTATCCTTCCGAAGCCCAACCCGATTCATTGTTTCGACGACAATTTCACAAAATGTGTGTTCAGGCAGAACCCAAAGAATATTACTACTGCACATACCGATTTCACTTTGGCATAACGAGCATTTTGTATGGCAAAGCGACTATCTGGCATTCTTCCTTTGCGACTACCACAAGCAGCACGCAATAGCCCATCGCTATAATGTCAAAGTCGCAGCAGGTCTCTAGATACGTCAGTGCTTACGGCCGTTAATCCAAAAGACCAGCATGCCGGCAGCGTTGATCCGGTCCCCATAAGAAGAGTGAGGGGTCCACCAGTCCACCAGGATCGTGCCGGATGCACCAGTTTTCGAGTGATTGCAATTCCGGCCTGAGGAATGTCGATGCTCCCGATTCGTTATGACTCTCGTTGAAGCCTCGTGACTTGCGGCGCTACCAGAGGTTCGTGGGCAGTTACTATGCATAATCTCGAGCACATTATGCATTGTGGAAAGGCATGGGTACTTGCTGTAATAGTACTGACTCGAAGGGGATCTGATCACGATACATGCCGCCAAAGATCATTACTTAGGACAGCCCGTCTGTTGCAAAGTCATGAACACGAGTTGGACCAGAGCCGACCAGTATCCCATCCTCTGGCAGGGCACTCGTCTCAGGGTATCGCCGGAACATCAACAAATCTCTTCTTTCAAGCTATCACAACTCAACAAGAGGGATACCTATTAAAAACCTTTCTATACAACAATTACTCATCTAGAATAAATCTAAAATTTTGTAGCCAGGATATTTACTGTAAAGCTAATATTCTTAGAGTTGTCACGTTGCGAGAAAAGCCATTTTTGATGTTCTGCCAAGACAACGAGTGCCCAACCTGCCAGAGGATGGGATACCTATTGATGGCGTAGACTTTTATAATCACCTCCAAGTCAAGACGATTCCCTAATCTCCCTCCTCCTCAATCTAACCCTGACATCCTCCTTCGGACTCCTACTCGCTCCCGCCAAGCCCATCTCAGGTATCTTTATCGCACCTCCATCCGGCATTTCGAGATCCCACAGAGTAAGGATGCCAGCGACAAACAGCAGCATCTCTTTTTCGGCAAACGTGCGTCCCTTGCATTTATAGGTGCCGCCGCCGAAGGTCGTGAGGTTCTTCATGACAGCCTGCTTTTTCGACGGGTCGTCGTCACAAGGGAAAAGGAACCGATTCGGATCGAATATCTGAGGGTCTGGGAATAGGCGAGGGTCTTGCTGCATCGTGCCGTTTGAAATCGCGAGCACGCTACCGGCGGGTATGTGGTAGGATTGGGGATGCTTCTTGCCAAAGAGGAGGGCGTCGGAGGCGGATTCGGTTAGGGTTAGGTCTTGATTGACGGCGCGGATGCCGAGGCCGGACATGTTGCAGCGCATGGTTTCGTAAAAGGTTGCCTTTATCAAGGGGCAAGATTTCGTGAGACCGTCGACGTCGAAGCGGAGCTTTGGGTGTAGAGAGGAGTCTGTGCGCAAGACGCGAATGTAGGGAGATATTTCTGCTCGAATGGCGGATAAGAGATCCGAACGCGAGTAAATTTGGAGAAGCATCCAGAAGATGTTCTTATTGGAATTGGCGTTTGCCCCCCAGAGGACCGACATGTCGTTTGTGGTGTGCAGCTTCGTCGAAGCTTTGGCGGCCTCCCATTCCTGGACTCGAATTTGCATTATTTCAGAAACGTCGGACATGTCTGCCCATTTGGGGCCCGGGTCTTCCCCACGCTGGATGGCAGCAAGCGCGTTGTGCCATTCCGATATGGCACTGAGCATGCGTATTCGTGCTGCTGTAGCGCGACGAGCTGTAGGAGTAATAGCTAAGAAGCTGGTTATTAGATGGTGAACTCCCGAATCGAAGACCCAGAGGTCTTCGAGACACTCTGGGTAGTTGTCCATAAAGGCGCGGCCGAAGAGTAGAGGAGTTATTATGTCTCCGACGAAATTGACGATTAGCGCGTAGAAGTTTGCGTCGGCAGTGTTGTTGTCCACAGCCTCCACCTCGCCAAGTTTCTCCCAGACATGCTGGTCATCTGACTTGGTGGAGTGTGAAATAAGGGAGGAAGCGCGGGACTCGATAGCATGGGCGGTTCTGATAGTAGCGTCGCTGATCCATTTATCCCGCAACATGAGGTCGAGGACCTTATGACCTTGATGGAAAGCGTGGGGTTCATCTCGAGCGGCGTTGCCATCACCGAAAGTAACCTTCATAAACCAGATGAGGATCTTCTCTTTATTCAGCACGGTAAGCTTCTTGGCAAAGACTTGCTTTACGAGCGAGGGCATGTGAAGCACGTAGTATTGTGATGGACCAATCATATAAGTCACGATGCCATCACCTGTCGAGTCTCTGCACTGATTAGTGACTAGGTGCGGGCCATGAGTGGAAAAGTGGACACCCACCGGCCTCTAGCAATAGTACCTTGGATGTCAGTGGCGAAGGACACGGCCGACCCGACAAATGGGACCCAGTATGGGATCGGGTTAATCCTTTTACTAGGCTTATCCGTCTGATTCTGAGATATGGCGCTTTGAACGCCGGTCAAGAGACGGGTAAATACACAAACACCTGCAACGATAGCCAGCAATGACTGGAGAGGCGAGCCATAGACATGTTCAAGAAAGGAATGTGGGAGATGATCAACAAGAAGTTCAGAGACGGCCATGATGAAGTTTGGTCTTGACAGCGGTAGACGTAGGTTTCGGTCTTTTTGGCTTTGGCACACGCAGATACAAAAGTAGACTTAGCATTGATAGAGAAAGGAAGAGAGCGGTATGACAATGCAGAAACGATAGGACGAAGAATGGATTTAAATATCGTGTTGAATCCTGCAAGTTGTGTTGGAGATGACCCGCACTTAATAAGGCGGTAAGACAAGTTGCTAGGTGTGCTGACTTGATCTCTATGGGAACATCTTACCATCACGCTCTGAAGAGAATCTCTGCGCAGCCTTCTAAGCAGTATTCTCGCACATGATACGAGTCTAAAATGGAGCGAAATAGCACCTTGATGCACCGAGGTGGCAGAGCGTCAAAAGTACCGGTGATGTGTAAGATTGCTGTTTTGTTACGGGTTCGGGGGCTAATGTAAGATAAAGATAGCACTATGATGATTAAGGTAAGGTCTCACCTTTGAAATCAATGGGAGACAGAGTGCGACCTGCACAGAGCACGTGGCCGATAAAATGAAGAAGAATATCAAGGCACAGCCGTGTTTCATATGCATTCGAGGGAGGAATGATTGGCCCCCATGGCAACATTGGCATTTGGCAAGGCGTATGGCAAGGACCTATGTGAAGGCCCACATGGCGAGGATTTCGGGTAGCTGATTTAGTGTAGGGCTGACTAAAGGAACTCGGCCTACTCTAAGGTAAGCTTTTGAGTGTTTGAGTGTGCTCACAGAGAAAGCTGAGATTAGTTTGGTCTTACCTGCATACACGGAGCCAGTCCAATTGGCCATGATGCGAGATCTGACTATTTCACGCAATCAGCAATGATTGAGATGGCTAGAGAAGAGAATTAGTTCCAACCCCCAACAACCCAAGAAGGATCATGAACGAAAGCTAGAGCTTTAAAGCTTTTGCCCTGACCGAAGTCGTTTTAGGGAACACGGGGAGGAGTGGAAGGGCTGCCAAGGGTCGGACGAACCGTCTGACAGGCTACACTACTACACTCCAACAACAGGGCCGATTGCAAGGACGATATCTCCTTGGGCCCTCGGGCAT
Source organism: Parmelia sp. 050094 (assembly GCA_018257885.1). NCBI lineage: Eukaryota > Fungi > Ascomycota > Lecanoromycetes > Lecanorales > Parmeliaceae > Parmelia > Parmelia sp. 050094. The sequence continues at coordinate 47,090 of JAEUBB010000283.1, forward strand.
GGCGGTGCGCGGGGCTGAGACCAAGCACAATTGCCAAGGCCCAATCACTTACTCCCGACCGCCGTAGCCCTAAAGTACGAGTACCCTAAAATACAGTACCTACCTTAGCCCCAATCACTAATAATTTGCGCCTTCATTCACATTCCCATTCCGACAACCTTTCATGGCCGCTACTACAAGCACAACGGCAATGCCTGCATTTCGCTAACATGCCATAGGTGCGCACGAAAATCATATCCAGCATGGTAGCATCGCTCAGCGTCGCCTACCGAGTATCAAAGTCTCAATAGCGAATTAGTTGCGAGCTGACAGGATGCTGCTGCATTAGCATATTAGCAGCCTTATTAATTGGGGCGGTTACCACTCATCTCCAGCTGACTGGATCCTCTATGGAGCGTCCATTTTTGGCGCCGACATCAGCTGTTTATCGTGTCTCGTGTCAGGCTGATTCTTATGTGGGAACTCTTATGTTTAACTAGATTGAGTGCTGGTATAAGCACAAAGAGCTTCTTTTCCGAATAGTGGGATTCTTGACGGAAAATTCCAAGACTTGTCCAAGTCTGAGCGCTGATCAACGGCAGAAGTCGACGCGTTCTCTGCGAGGCTGTGACGTTGAGCTCGGCCTATTCATTTACGACGAGGTATTTTGGTGGTGGGGGGCGGCTTATGCCACTCTGACATGACATGAGTTTCACATTTGGAAACAACAAGAAGCTTGTGCCTGGACCTTGATACTGCTTTCACCGATGTTACATTCATAGTATCGCCGTACCTGACCTTTCTTTGCTTGCCATGTTCCCGGTACTTTCTTTGTCTGACCCACTTTCATCTGTTGTGCTACAGAGCGGCAGTAGCAGTCGTATATGATCAATGAACCAAAACAAGCTCCCTGCATAGAAAAAATGGACACCAAAGTTGGCAAGGCTATGAATGCCATTCGGGATGCTCAACAGCATCTCTCCTCAATCCTAGACTATGAGCGTCTCGAATGCGTCTACATCGACAGGATGCTCGCCAAAGTCGTGGATCTACCCACCGACGGCAAGCAAAAGAACACCCGACGCAGCCTACAGATGATCCGCGATTGGATGATAACGGACGGACCTGGCGTTGTCCTGCTCGAAGTCTTGGGCCAGCTCTTTTGGCGACTAGGCGATCTTAACAGCAAAGACTTTGACCTCTTGAAGAAGTCTCTGCATCAACAACAATCGTATCTGGACTTGGTCCAAGATCCCCGATCTACCGCATTGGTTCTGCAACGCGTCAAATACGTCCAAGAAACCAAGTTCAATGCTTTCGATCTGTTCATACAAGAGCTAGACAGTGAGTGCAACCCTTGCAACAGTCGAGCGCTGCTAATATGTCAGGCTCCCCCGCTTCAAGCCCGTCATCCAGATCAACCACACCGCCACGCTCGCGATCAATGACACGAGCAAGATCAACCAGCGACAGCTCTCTCGAGTTCTGCAATTCACCAGAGGCGACCGACATAACAATCGGCAAGGTCACGCGCACTGTCCGATCCATGAACGCCCCAACCCCAAGTCTGTCTACAGTTGGAAATTGGAATCTTCCCAACAGCAGTAACCTGGACCACGTCCTAATCGACTTCTGTACGCCCTCACACCCCCTCTCACACCCCCCAACCCCACTAACCCCATAGACATCAACTGCCTCTGTCCCCGCCAAACCCTCATCACCCCCTCAAACACCTACCTCACCCTCCTCCCCATCGCCCACCAATCCCCCAGCACCCTCTTCGCCCTCCTCAGCCTCAGCGCCTCCTACCTCAAAGACACCCTCCTCTCCCCCACCGACCCCTACCACC